>WOXC01006643.1:0-32113 GCA_011680675.1 Gymnobelideus leadbeateri | reverse complement strand
AAACATTTAATGTTAGGACCTCGAATTTCAGATCCATTTCCTTCCTCCCTTGTCACCCATTCCCTCTTGGGAGATAAGTAATTCAGTATATGTTGTACATGTCTAGCTATGAGAAATATTATCATAGTAGATATATTGTACAAGGCAGTTTATAATTCCCTCCCACTCATCCCACCCCCGACCTGGTCCATTCCCTACATGATCCTGTCCCTCTTCTATAGTGAGTACTTCCAACCGCCCCTCCCCCCAAGGATGGCCTCCCTTCCATCATCCCTCCTCTCATCCCCCTTCCCCCTATCCTGCTGCAGGTTGAGATATCCCATTTAGTATGTATGTCATTTTCTCCCTGAACCAAATTCAATGTGAATGTGGTTTTGCCTTTTTAGCCTTCCTTATTCTCCCCCTCCTTTGCAACCACTTCCCCTTGCTTCTTCTACATGGGATAGTTTACCCTATCCTATCTCTCCCCATCTCCTCTTGCTACTTCCCTCTCTCACCTCATAATTTCATCCCTTAAGTATTCTCCCTTCCCAACAAATTCAACCTATGCCCTCTATCCATATATAACTGTAAACATATACACACACATTCACATATGTATTCATATGACCACACCCCCTTCTTCCATTATTTTCATAGTGAGAAAGATATCATCAGTCCCAGTTATTGCTTTTCCATATAGGAATGTAAATAGTTCAACTTGGATAAGTTCCTTTTGATTTCTTTTCCCTGATTACCTTCTCAGGCATCTCTTCCTTCTTGTGTCTGGATGTCAAATTTTCTATTCAACTCTGGTTTTTTCCTCAAGAATGCTTGAAAGTCCTCTATTCCACTGAATGACCATATTTTCCCCTGAAACAAAATGCTCAGTTTTGCTGGGTAGGTGACCCTTGGGTTCATTCCCAGTTCTTTTGCCCTCTGGAATATCATATTCCATGCACTTCAATCCCTCAGTGTAGAAGCTGCCAGGTCCTGGGCTATTCTGATTGTGTTTCCACAATATTGAAATTGTTTCTTCCTGGCTGCTTGTATTATTTTCTCCTTGATCTGGGGATTCTGGAACCTGGCTATAATATTCCTGGGAGTTTTCTTTTTGGGATCTTTTTCAGGAGGTGATCGGTGAATTCTTTCAGCCTCTATTTTGCCCTCTGGTTCTAAAACATCAGGGCAATTTTCCTTGAGAATTTCTTGAAGGGTGATTTCTAGGTTCTTTCTTTGATCATGGCTTTCAGGTAGTCCAATAATTTTTAAATTATCTCTCCTGGATCTATTTTCAGGTCAGTGGTTTTTCCCATGAGATATTTCACATTGCCTTCTAATCTTTCATTTGTTTGGATCTGCTTAACAGCATCTCGATTTCTCATAAAGTCACTAGCTTCCATTTGCTCCAGTCTAACTCTGAAGGAATGAATCTCCTCAGCGAACTTTTGAGATTCTTTTTCCATCTGGCAAATTCGACTTTTTAAGGCATTCTTTTCCTCATTGCCCTTTTGGGCCTCCTTTGCCATTTGAGTAAGTCTATTTTTTAAGGTGTTGTTTTCCTCAGTCAGGCTGTTGACCCTCATTTCATACTTTTCTGCATCCTTCTCATTTCTCTTTCTAATTTTTCCTCCACTTCTCTTATTTGATTTTTAAAGTCCTTCTTAAGGTCCTCTATGGCCTGCAACCCGCTCATGTTTTCCCCTGGGGCTTTTGGAGCAGGACTTCTGACCTCACAGTCCTTTTCCTGCTCTATGCCCCCAAAATAGTAGTCTAGGGTTGCATTTTTCTGTTTCCTTTGCCTTGGCATGTTGCCACTTAATTACTTGACTTTTGGGCTTGTTGCCACACTATGGCTTTAAGGCCAGATAGAGGAATTTTCATCCCGAATGTGTGGGGGGCAACTTCTGTTTCTGACAAGCTGTAAACCCACCCACGACTTCCACCCTAGATCACAATCCAGATCCAGGGAGGTTAAAGCAAGAGCGATTACCCCCCAAGACTGATCGCTGGATCTCCCTAAGATTTGGAGGCCGGGAGCTGGAGCCGCCTCTGAAAACTGCAAAATAGGGTGTCTCCTCAGTGGCTTCTAGCCCCCAGGGGAGGGAGCTGACGCATTCCCTAAATACCAGTCCCAAAGTTCATAGGACACCAACCTCTTACTTTGTCCTAGGCATGTCTATGTTGAAAATTCTGGAGTCGCCACAGCTCCTGGTGTTCTGGGGTTTCTCCAGCCGGCTGCCGGCCCTGCCGCCCTGGGGCTAAAACCTCGGCTTACGCGGACCTGGGCTCGGCTCGGCTCCTGTGCTCTGCGCACTCCGCACTGCCAGGTCCCAGACTGCTGTGCTGGTCCTTCCTGCAGGGTTGCTGGGCTGTCCTCAGCGGGAGGTTAGCTTCTGTGTGTTGTTCTGTGGGTGATGGGGATTCAGAAGTTGTTGAGAGTCCCCTTTTACATAATTTGTGGGGAATCTGGGGGCAGAGTGGCTTGGAATCGCTATTTCTACTCTGCCATCTTGGCTCCGCCCCTAGAATACTTTTTTAACTACGTGCCTTTGCTCAATAAGGAAAACAGCTCAAATATGTGTTTGCATTGTGTACTTAGAACGTCAGGCCATACATCTCACCAATGGGAATGGAGGTCCAGATATAGGGAATGGCTTTTGTGGGTTTTCTTAGAATTGATTGTATAGGGGTACATAATTGTCCCTATATCAACTTGTTCTGGGGTAGGTGATACCCAACTCTGGAGAGACTTGACTAGGGAAATAAAGAGCTTCTGTTTTCGCCTAGAGAAACCTCTCGTTTTTTGGTTTTTTTGGGGGGGGTTAGGATTGATAGGGAGTGGGAGAAGAAAAGGGAGAGATTTTTAGAGGAAATTTTACTCAGTTATGTATTAAATAGAAGGGAGTAAATGTTTTCTGAATTCATAACAAAATAAGAGGCTTAGGCAATAGGATAAAGAGGGTTATAGAAGAGTGTCTAGATTAAAAGAGTGGGATATCGAGAAAATAACAGGTGTGGAAGGCTATAAAAGACTTCTAAATTCAGATGGAAATGAAGGCAAGGGGAAAAGGTTGAGCAGAGTGGATAATGGAGGGATCTTAGGAGGCTTGGGTAGGTTGAATAGTAAGAGGGCTCTCTATTTTGATTAACATTCCAGATTTCTCTTTTACAGCAATATTATCCTAATCAACAATGAGGTCCCCACCACGGTTTTATCCCCAGGGCGGCTGGGACAGCAGCCAGCTGGAGGGACCCCAGAACACCAGCAGCTGTGGTGATTCCAGAATTATCAACACAGACATGCCTAGGACAAAGTGACAGGTTAGTGCCCTATGGACTTTGGGACCAGCATTTGGGGAATATGCCGGCTTCCTCCCCTAGGGGCTAGAAGGCACTGAGGAGACACACCATTTTGAAGTTTCAGTGGCAGCTCCAGCTCCTGGCCTGCGAACTGTAGGGAGATCCAGCAATCAGTCTTGGGGGGTAATTGCTCTTGCTTTAACCTCCCTGGATCTGGATTGTGGTCTGGGGTGGAGGCTGTGGGGTGGATATCCAGCTTGCCAGAACCGGAAGTTGCAAAGACCCCAACTTTGGGACAGAAGCTGGATGTTGGGAAGCAAGTCCAACAGAGACACAGTATGGGTATAATTGGCTAAGGAGTTAACCTATAGATATGGTATTGAAAGAATCATGGTGCAGCTGGCCACTCTAATAAGGGAGATAACATATGCCTAAGCTAAAATGTTTATAGATAGTTTAATGGAGAATAAGTGTAGCTTGTTATTGTTTGAAGCAGAGGTAGAGAGTCACTGAGTTTTTACTGTGCAGAGTACTGGCAGGGGGAAGGGGCAGAGTTAATGCTCTGGGGCTGGGGAGGGGAAATGTGATTTTACAGACTGCTTTTACAAGCTGATTTTACAGAAATAGATCCCAAAGCACCCCATTTACAAACTGATATTACACACTGATGTTACAAACACAGATTGATGTTACAAATATATCCCAAGAACCCCATCAAAATTTTTATCAGGTAATTTTTCTAAGAATAATTTCCCGCACTGCAGGTTATATAAATAAATAAAACTGCCCCTAAAGTTCTGATGGTCCCCAACACTCTATGGCCTACTCATGCAAACAAGCATTGCTTACATGGCCATTCTATAACCTGTATATTGCCAGTCCTCACAAAAATAAAGCTTTCCTCCGCCCATTATGAGGCTAGCTCTGCAGGTAGGGAAGTGCCGCCTCACTTCACTCAGACCCCAGGGATGATAAGTTATTACTGACTGGGAGAGGAGGAGGGTGAAAAGACATCCGTAGATCCAAACCCCCCACACCCACACACCCACAACGCATGAGGTGGTTTAAAAAAACACAAGGGTTAAACAAAAGAAAGGAGCAGGGCCCCAAGTAGTGAACGAACCCCACCTTCTGTATCTGCAGCTACTTTCCTTCAGATCCCCACTTGCAAGCTCCTAGCATGAAGCCTTCAGAGTCACTCAAGGTCTAGCACTGACACACCCAAGCTGGAGGACTAAGATCCCAGAAGCAGTTTTAAGTAAGGAAAGGAAGAAGAAGGACAGGAAAGGAGCCAGGCAATCTGGTGGCAACAGTCCTACCCGACCTGGGGCACAGGGAGAAGGGATCTTTCCCTAGAAGAGATGAGAAAAGGGGGTCGGGGTGGGGTTGATGCCTTGGAAACTAATGGAGTCAAAGCCTAGAGTTTCACAGATAAGAAAAATACCGAGGGTCTGGGACATTCATTACCCAATAATAGCGAGTTGTCATGAGAATGGCAAACTGAAGATCTTCCTATACAAGAGTGAATTTAAACCTAGTTGAATGTTGAATGTAGGATATGAAAATTCTTTCAATGCTCAAACTAAATGCATAAAATGATGTAACTGAAAATCTGGTTCTTTAAAAAAACTATAACCCCAAGTCATGTAGCCACTGAGGTCTTCAGTTTTCTTCTCTAACTATAAAGAGTGCTTAAACTTTGCTCTATCCTAGACCACTTTGGCAGTCAGTCTAGTGAAGCCTGTAGTCCTTTCTGGGGATAATGTGTTTAAAGTAATTTTAACAATAAAATAGAGAGGATTACAGAAAAAAACAATTACACTGAAATGTAATTACCAGCTTTTTAAAATGAGTTAAATGGCCCAAAAAAACTCTGCTTGGCACAGGGTGGGTACTATACATAACTTTTTATTGTTAATGTTTTGAAGATAAAATCAGATAATATATGTAAAGCACTTTGAACCCTTAAATAACTGTAAATGCATCCTTGATCCCTTTGCCTCCTGCCTTTTCTAGGACCTTGCTTCAGCAGTCATTCCCTCTTTTTAATGTATCTTCAATTTTCTCCCTACTGGTTCCTTCCTTTCTGCCAACACACATCACTTCAGTCCCTTCAATTCTAAAGAATTGTTCCTCTGACCACTCTGCCCCATCTAGGTCCTATTACATCACTCTCCTCTCATTTGCTGCCAAACTGCTTTCAAAAAATTTGCTGCCAAACTGCTTTCAAAAAGTAGCCTTCCGGGGGCGGAGCCAAGATGGCGGAGTAGAAACAGCTCCTCCAAGCCTCTCTGCCCCCAGATTCTCCACAAACTATGTAAAAGGGGACTCTGAACAACTTCTGGAGCCCCAGCACCCACAGAACGACACAGAGAAGCTAACCTCCCACTGAGGACAGCCCAGCAGCCCTGCAGGAAGGACCAGCGCAGCAGTCTGGGAGCCGGCAACTCACAGAGCGCAGGAGCCCAGCCAAGCCGAGCCCAGGTCTGCGTGAGCGGAGGTTTTAGCCCCAAGGGCGGCAGGGCCAGCAGCCAGCTGGAGGAACCCCAGAACATCAGGAGCTGTGGCAACTCCAGAATTATCAACATAGACATGCCTAGGACAAAGTAAGAGGTTAGTGTCCTATGGACTTTGGGACCTGTATTTGGGGAATGCGTCAGCTCCCTCCCCTGGGGGCTAGAAGCCGCTGAGGAGACACGCCATTTTGTAGTTTTTATAGGCATTTCCGGCTCCCAGCCTACAAATCGTGGGGAGATCCAGTGATCAGTCTTGGGGGGTAATCGCTCTTGCTTTAACCTCCCTGGATCTGGATTGTGATCTAGGTGGAAGTTGTGGGTGGGTTTATAGCTTGCCAGAAACGGAAGTTGCCCCCCACACGTTCGGGACGAAAATTCCTCTATCTGGCCTTAAAGCCATAGTGTGGCAACAAGCCCAAAAGTCAAGCAATTAAGTGGCAACATGCCAAGGCAAAGGACACAGAAAAATGCAAACCTAGACTCCTATTTTGGGGGCATAGAGCGGGAAAAGGACTGTGAGGTCAGAAGTCCTGCTCCAAAAGCCCCAGGGGAAAACATGAGCGGGGTGCAGGCCATAGAGGACCTTAAGACGGACTTTAAAAATCAAATAAGAGAAGTGGAGGAAAGATTAGAGGGAGAAGTGAGAAGGATGCAGGAAAAGTATGAAATGAGGGTCAACAGCCTGACTGAGGAAAACAACACCTTAAAAAATAGACTAGCTCAAATGGCAAAGGAGGCCCAAAAGGGCATTGAGGAGAAGAATGCCTTAAAAAGTCGAATTTGCCAGATGGAAAAAGAATCTCAAAAGTTCACTGAGGAGATTCATTTCTTCAGAGCTAGACTGGAGCAAATGGAAGCTAGTGACTTTATGAGAAATCAAGATGCTGTTAATCAGATCCAAACAAACTAAAGATTAGAAGGCAATGTGAAATATCTCATGGGAAAAACCACTGACCTGGAGAATAGATCCAGGAGAGACAATTTAAAAATTATTGGACTACCTGAAAGCCATGATCAAGGAAAGAACCTAGAAATCACCTTCAAGAAATTCTCAAGGAAAACTGCCCTGATGTTTTAGATCCAGAGGGCAAAATAGAGGTTGAAAGAATCCACCGATCACCTCCTGAAAAAGATCCCAAAAGAAAACTCCCAGGAATATTATAGCCAGGTTCCAGAATCCCCAGATCAAGGAGAAAATACTACAAGCAGCCAGGAAGAAACAATTTCAATATTGTGGAAACACAATCAGAATAGCCCAGGACCTGGCAGCTTCTACACTGAGGATTGAAGGGCATGGAATATGATATTCCAGAGGACAAAAGAACTGGGAATGAACCCAAGGGTCACCTACCCAGCAAAACTGAGTATTTTGTTTCAGGGGAAAATATGGTCATTCAGTGCAATAGAGGACTTTCAAGCATTCTTGAGGAAAAAACCAGAGTTGAATAGAAAATCTGACATCCAGACGCAAGAAGTAAGAGATGCCTGAGAAGGTAATCAGGGAAAAGAAATCAAAAGGAACTTATCAAAGTTGAACTATTTACATTCCTATATGGAAAAGCAATAACTGCGACTGATGATATCTTTCTCACTATGAAAATAATGGAAGAATGGGGTGTGGTCATATGAATACATATGTGAATGTGTGTGTATATGGTTACAGTTATATATGGATAGAGGGCATAGGTTGAATTTGTTGGGAAGGGAGAATACTCAAGGGATGAAATTATGAGGTGAGAGAGGAAAGTGGCAAGAAGAGATGGGGAGAGACAGGCTAGGGTAAACTATCTCATGTAGGGGAAGTGGTTGCAAAGGAGGGGGAGAATAAGGAAGGCTAAAAAGGCAAAACCACATTCACATTGAATTTGTTTCAGGAGAAAATGACATACATACTAAATGAGATATCTCAACCTGCAGCAGGATAGGGGGAAGGGGGATGAGAGGAGGGATGATGGAAGGGAGGGCATCCTTGGGGTGAGGGGAGGTTGGAAGTACCCACTATAGAAGAGGGACAGGATCATGTAGGGAATGGACCAGGTCGGGGGTGGGATGAGTGGGAGGGAATTATAAGCAGCCTTGTACAATATATTTACCATGATAATGTTTTGCATAGCTAGACATGTACAACATATACTGAATTACTTATCTCCCAAGAAGGAATGGGTGACAAGGGAGGAAGGAAATGGATCTGAAATTCGAGGTCTTAACATTAAATGTTTCAAATATATATATAATTAGTATTATTAATACTCTTTTGCCTATACTTGGGAGACAAGATGTGCAGGCATTGGGACACAAAGATTCATCTTCCTCTAATGGAAAAGTCGATGGGGGTATGGGAGAGAGCAGATTGGAGGAAGCAATATCTTGTAGGACTGCTATTCAGGGAGGTTGGGTAGGGGAATAATGGGGGGAAAATGATTGTAACTCAAAATCTGGCGGAAATGAATGATGTAAAACAGAAGTTAATAAAGCATTTGTTTTAAATATTAAAAAAAAAGTAGCCTTCCATTTATCACCACATGTTCTTGTTCCTGCCTGTGTCATGGGAACTTTTGCCTCCAAAATGCTTCTGAAAGGGCTGTTCCAAGATCACTCCTGACTTCCTAAGAGCCAAATTCACCAGGCTGTTGTTTTTTCAATCATAGGATAAATGAAAGAATGAAAAACAAAAATTAAGTGGTCTGGTCTCTGGAGTTGCTGACACAGGAAAAGGCATTTTTAAAGCAAAGGAAATCCATCTGTTTGATTAATTCAGACTTTTCATAAATTTGATATTTAATGATTATCATGATGGAGACAGAAAATCAAGGCTGTCCACTGCTCACAAAATTCACATGTCATTGGGGAAGATTACATTTATGGGAATAAATTTAGTTCTAGGCAGATAGCAGAACCCACAGGTTCTTAGGGCTTAGCAGCAGGGCAGATTGCAAGGCTTGATGATCCACCATCTTACTAGAATCACTTTACTTAGTGACTCCCTCCTTATTTGTGCTCCATGAGTGGCCATCTCATCCCAGTGGTATACCATTCACACAGCAAAACCTTCTATTATCTTTGTTACTTCTTCATCACTTCTCATTTCGATTCATTTACTAAGTCTTAGAAATTTTATTTATTTTATTCATTTACTAAGTCTTAGTAATTTTACCTCAGATTATCTTTGGCATGTATTCTTTCTTCTGGTATAGGACCTCATCATTACCTCCTATGGACTATCACATTAACTTCAATTTTTTAAATTAATTTATTAGTTTAGTTTCAGTTAACAAGATTCAATTCTATAGTCCCTTGATTTTCAAATTTCCTTTACCTCTCTCCCCCCTCCCCCCATGAGAGTATATAGTGCAGTATAGGATCTGCAAATACATTCATGTTAGACATTAGTCAAGTTACAAAGGCGTATTGGACTAGGTGGGATGGAAATGGTAGAGAAGAAATAAAATCAGACAATGAAAAGAAAAAGATCAATTAGTTTGCTTTCATCAGGATTCAAGCTCAGTTCTTTCTAGTTATATCTCTGGATGTCGCATTTCTCTCCTTCATAAGTCTTTCGGGATTGACTTATATCACTGCATTGCTGAAAATGTCATAACTGGTCGTCACACATATGTTGTGTCTGTGATTGTATACAAATTTCTTCTGATTCTACACTTCTCTCTCAGCATCAGTTTGTATAAGCCTCTACAGGTAAATATGGAAACAGTCTCCTCCTTGTTTCTTATAGCACAATAATATTCCATTACATTCATATACCACAGCGTGTTTAGCCATTCCCCAATTGATGGGCACCTCTTTAATTTCCAATTCTTTGCAACCACAAAAAGAGTTGCTATAAATATTTTTGTACATTTGGGTTATTCCTCCCTTTTCTATGATCTCTTTGGGATATAACCCTAGAAGTGGTATTGCTCGGTCAAAGGGTATGAAATTATTTATAGCCCTTCGGGCATAATTCCAGATGGCTCTCCAGAATGGTTGGATAAGTTCACAACACCACCACCAATGCATTAGTGTTTCAATTTGCCCACATCCTCTCCAGCATTTGTCATTTTCTTGCTTTGTCATCTTAGGCAATCTGACTGGAGAGATGTGGTATCTCAGAGTTGTTTTGCTTTGCATTTCTCTAATCAATAGTGATTTAGAACATTTCTTCATATGCTTATAGATATCTTTAATTTCTTTCTTTGAAAACTGTCTGTTTGACCATTTTGACCATTTATCCTTTGACCATTTATCAATTGGGGAATGACTTGCATTCTTATAGATTTCACTTAATTCTCTGTATATTTTAGAAATTAGTCCTTTGTCAGATACATAGGTTGTCAAAATTCTTTCCCAATTTCCCACCTCCCTCTTGATCCTGGTTACATTCTTATTCCAAAACCTGGGATCTTTGTGTTTGTCAAACAATAGATTACTATATTCATTAACTGCTGGGTCTCCTGCGCCCAGTCTATTCCATTGATCCACTACTCTACTCCTCTGGCAATACCAAGCAGTTTTGATGACTACTGTATAATACAGATTAAAATCTGCCATAGCTAGTCTACCTTCCCTAGCATTTCTTTTCATTAATTCCCTTGATATTCTGGACCATTTGTTTTTCCAAATAAATTTTGTTATAATTTTGTCTAACTCTAAAAAGTATTTTTTTGGTAAACTGATTGGTATGGCACTAAATATATAATTTAATTTGGGTAAAATTGTCATTTTTATTATATTAGCTCGACCCAGACAGGAGCAATTGATATTTTTCCAATTAGTTAGATCTGATGTTATTTGTGTGAGAAGTGTTTTGTAGTTATGATCATATAGGTTCTGGGAGGAGAATATTTTCAGCGATCTGCAAAAGCGGAATTGGGAGGATGAGAACCTCAAGCCAGATCAGCACTTTGCAGTGGACAGCTCCATGCAGCTGAGTTCTTGTGACCCAGAACAAATTTACTGGCAGGGGAACATTTGTGGAGCCATTGGAAGGAACAGGAAGATTTCTTCCACATCTCCAGTCCTATGCAGGAACTGCTAGGGTAAGCGGTTGCTTCCAGGGAGGGGCAGTGAAGCTGGACTGAGGAAGTTCCTCAAGGCTGGGATGTCAATGACTACCTTGAGGGGATGGCCTGGTGCTGTGCATAGGAGAGTCCTGGATTGCAGTGAGAGACAACCCAGGTGCCTGTTTGGCAAGAGAGTATAGAACAAGAGAGGTAGGTGAATGTGGCAGAGTAGGAACCTTGGGAATCAGAGCAATATATTTGGGACCATGATTGAGTGGAGAGGGTGGCTTGAGAGGCATAGTAGAGAAAAAGAGAGACTCTGTTGGGTATTAGATCTGTGACCTAAAGATTATTAGGTGTCTCTCTACCACCCAGGTATGCCCCCAAATATTGTAGCCAAGTTCTATAGCCAGTTATAATATTATCCCTGCCAAGCACAAACATCATCAGAGGGAGACAGTCATGTCTGTGATGTTATCTGATGAATCTTCAGTAATCTCTGCTGCTCGTTAATATCAAAGAACTAAGCAACAGGCATTTATTAAGCACCTACGATCTACCAGACACTGTGCCAGGCACTAGGGATGCTGAAACACCAACCAATCTCTTCCTTTGAGGAGCATATATTCTATCATGGAAGACAAAATATACATACATACATATATACATACGTATGCATGTGTCCATGTGTATAGTGTTTTGATAGAGTCTGGTTCTGTTTCTCTATCTTTGTGTCTGTATGTGTACCAAATACATTAATTTCGTATATATGAATTATATAGCAAATAAAAACAAAGTAATTTCAGGGAAAAGGCACTAGCGATTGGAAAGGGACAGCAAAGTCCTCGTATAGAATATGGATGGCCTATTACCTCCTTTTTCTTAGAAGTCCAGCTTACAAGATTCCATTTGTGGGTTTTGTTGTGATATCACACTTTTGTCTCACATTGAGCTTAACATTAAGCATAAAAGGGCCAATGACAAACCTTTCGGGCTCTCCACTAGAGACCCCCATCCCAGGTGACATGGAACCCTTATGCTCCAGTCATTTAGCCAATTGCAGGTCTAAGTTCACTATCACCTGGGCCACATCTCCACACCATTTCTAGGGAGCATGAAAACATTTATCAAATATTTTGCAGAAAACTAGGTAAAGTAGCACTACCAGGTTCTCCTGGTTGACCATTTTGGCAGCTCTGTCAAAATGGAAATGAGTTAGTTTAGCTTGGCCTATTTTCGATGAAATCAGACTGATTTTTTTTCTCTTTCTCTTCCCCTTCCCTTTCCTATATATTCACTGGCCATCTCTTTAATACTATGGAACACCTGTGGCACCTTTTCTCCCATTTAGAGTCCCCAGAATACCCACATTTAAGATGTTCTGTGTGTTCACAGACACCAAATGAGATCTCAGGAGCCTCCATTTTTCTCTAGTCAATCAAATGGCAAAAATTGCTGAAAGCAAAGGCATTAAATGGAATAGATCATTCCCCCATACTATGTACAGAGCATAGTCTCCCACACATAGGTCCCCATTGGTGGGGTAGGGGTGGTCAATGAGAATCCATAGTAATCACCCTAGAAGAACCCACATAAGGGGACAGTTCTGGAGGGGCAATTCAGACCTCCACTGATGCTCCTGGTGTTGGTGCCAACCTAGACCAGACAGTTGGCAGATTGCTCCAGTGGACTCGAAAAATGGTTTCTTTTGTGAGTGGCACTCTCCCTCTTTGTTCCGATCTTGTCTATATCCATTTCATCACAATCTGCCAATCCATCTAAGCCATTTAGGCCTAGGGTTTGGTGGCTAGAACTTTTCCATGCTAAGGGAAGGCTGACAGTCAAGTCACAGCCACTACATCTCCCCTTCCCAGAAGAAATGTAGGCAGAGTGTCCCCAGGAAGCATTAGGTATCTCCATATCTACCCTATTGTTTGGATTCCAGATAAAGGTTTTTTATACTTAATTGTCTAATTTAGAGTTCAGACAGCCTGACACAATTGAAAGATTCTGGATTAGATGATAATGAATTTGAGCTATAACACATCTGAGTAGGCAAGGTCAGTGTTCTCCCTCCACCTCACCCCCAATGCTGTCCTTATACATATCTCTCAGCAGCAAAGCTGCTTTGGTGCTAGATTTTGGCCACTGAAAACCTGTCTCCCTACAAATACATTCTAGAATAATTCCCAAAAATTAAGCCTGAAGTTCATTGATCTATAATTTGCAGATTCCATCCCCTTCCCCTTTTTGAAAATGGGGACATTTTCTATTCTCCAACCCCCTCATGGTTCTTTCCTGAAGAAGCAAGTCCCTCTGAGGGAGAGCCAGGAGGCTGGTAGTACAAGCAAGTCCCACTATCACCATCTCAACTACCACTACCCCTGAGACCATGTTGGAAACAGCTCAGCACCTGGAGCTCAAGAGCCCATACATGGGCCTCTCGCAAAACACTGTCCCTGCTTCAGTCTCAGAACCCACAGGCATGGCTGGGGGAAGGACTTCTTGTAACAAGGGGCTAGTCAACCATGCCCACCACCTGTTCCCCTTGGGGCAGGAAAGCCAGCCTAGCTAAAGCAGTGAAGCACCCCAAGGGAAAGATTAGAGGTGGCAGGTAGTCTGCCTCCTCTTGCTGCTATCCCTGAACTAAGGGATTGCTGCATTAGCCTAAAGTCTGCCAGTGCTACACAAATATCATCAGATGTGTCCAGGAAGAGCTCATCTCAGCTCTAAGGTTTGCTCCAGCCCCAGTAAAGAGCTTTTCAAAACCCTATGTTGTCCTCAGATTTCCTTGTCAGTTTTGGTTCACACAATTTGCATAAAACTTGACAGTTAGAGGGACCACAGCAGCCATCTCGTCCAATCTCTACATTAAGGGCATCCCCAAGTAACATGCCAGAGAAACAATCATCTAGCCTTTCTGTGAATACTTCCACGTTTGGGGAACCCACAACTTCTTCCAGGCAGCCCACTGGACTTTGGGAGAATTCTCATTTTTTCTGAAGATTTTCTGATATCATGACTAAATTGGTCTCTATAACTTCCAATTATTGCTCATGATTCTGACTTCTAATCCTTTATTAACATGACAGACTTTTATGATTGGTACTTGTTTTTCTGGGTTTCTCTGTCTTCATTTAGGCATTTCTCATGTTGCAATAATAGTCCATTACATTATATTTACATAATGTAATTTGTTTAGGCATTCTGCCAACTTAAGGGCTCCCCATAAGTCCCCAATTTAAAACTACTACTACCACCACCACCACCACCACCACCACCACTACTACTACTACTACTACTACTACTACTACAAAGCTGTCATAATATTTTTATATGCATGAATATTTCCCTCTTTTTCATTTTATTGGGGTATATGGCCAGTATAGCTGGGTCAAAAAGTTTGCTCAGTTTAGTGCTTTTGGAACATACTTTAAAGTGATTTTCAGGGGCAGCTAGGTGGTGCAGTTAATAGAGCTCCTGTCCTGGAGTCAGGTAGACTTGAGTTCAAATCCGGGCTCAGACATTTAACACTTACTATCCATGTGACCTTGGGCAAATCATTTAACCACAATTGCCCTGCCTTCCCCCCAGCAAAAAAAAAAAGTGATTTTCAGAACTGCTTGCCCAACTCATACTTATACCAACACTATATTATTGGGCCTGTTTTCCCACTGTCTCTTCAACAACTGTCAGTTTTCTTTTCTATTGTCTTCTTTACTAATCCATTCATAAAGTACAATTAGTTGTTTTCTTCACTATCTTCTTATCTTCAGTAGCAGTGCTCTATGGCTCATGGCTGTAAAGTAGAACCTCAGAGTGACTTTAACTTTCACTTTCCTAATTATTAGTAATTCTGATCATCGTTCTATATTTGTGCATTGCTTAGATTTCTTTCTCAGAAAACTGCCTTTCCTCTAACCATTTATCATTTTGAAAATTCCTCTTATGATTATGAATAAAAATTGGTTCTCTATATACCTTACATATAAGAGAAACGTTCTGCAATTTTTTCCCATTTCCCTACTTTTGAAGACTAATTTTAGCTTCAATAGTTTTCTTTTTCAAAAAACGTTTAAATTTGATGTAATACAAATGATCAGTTTTACCTCCTGGGATCTTCTTTCTCTCTTCTTTGCTCCCGAATTCTTCCTTTATCTATAGAATTCAGGAATTTGTTTATAAAGTCATTTTTTTGTCTAATCAGTGTATTCATTTGAAACTTCTTTGTTTATGTTGTGAGATTCTGATCTATGCCTAATTTCTATGATACTGCTTTCCAAGGTTCTCAGAAGCTTTTGTCACAAAGTAAGTCCTTACCCCAGGGTCTTTAGATTGAAAGAACACTAAATTACTAGATTCACTGGCTTGTCAGACTATGCCCAGAATTCCTCTCCTTTTTCACAATCTCTAGAACTAAGTGGTCACTTTCTCCCAGCACTCCTATCATTTCCATTCCAAGAACCAGTTCCTTTCCATTAGTGAGAATCAGATCTAGAATAGTCATTCAATGTAAATCTACTAAGCACCCACTATATTCGAGGAAATGAGCTAAGGAAATGCTGGGACTACAAAGAAAGGCAAAAGGCATTCTCTGTGCTGAAGGAGTTCAATGTGAGAGGGAAGATAACATGCAAACAACTATGGAGAACCATGCTATGGACAGGATGTAATGGAAGTAATAAGCAATGGAAGAAATAAGAACTGGGGAGGGGGAAATGAAGGAAGGCTTCCAGAAGAATATAAGATTTTATCTGGTAGGTAAAGGATATCAGGGAAGTCAAGACAGAAATGGAAATATCAGTATTAAATCAGGGGAGCAAGGAAAATGTACCTTTCAGATCTATGGATAAGGGAAGACTTTATACCCAAACAAGAGATAGAGAACTGGAAATCGAGGGTATGAACATCAAAAGTAGAAAGACTGAACAACTTGGGGCATATAATTGTGATGGAATGATGAACAGCATAATTCCAGAAAATCCTGAGAAAACACAGAAATGATGCAAACTGAATTGAGCAGCCCCAGGAGAAAAATGTACACAGCAATAGTAATTGTAATGATGATGCACTGTCACAGAATGAGCTACTCTGATCAAAGTGATGATCGAAGATAATTCTGAAGGACCCTGGTAAAAAAAACATTATTCATCTCCAGGGAGAGAACTGATGAACTCTGAGTATAAGCTGAAGCATAATATAAAAAAAAAACCTTTCTTTATTTTTCTTGTATTTTTATATGTGTTTTCTTTTTCAACTTGACAAAAAGGAGAAAAAATTAAAAGTGAAAGCTGTGCAGAGTGTGGGAACATAGGCCCACAGATACACTGTCGGTGGAGCTGCGAAATGGCAAATCATTTTGGAAAATTATTTGGAATTATGCAAAGAAAATAACAAAAATGTCCATAGCCTTGAAAACAAAGACTCTATTACTGGACTTATACATCAAGGAAGAAAAATGTCCCCATATACTCCAATATATTTACGACAGTACTTTCTGTGACACCTATGAATTGGCAACAAAGTAGATGCCCATCAGCGGGGGAATTATTGGTAAGTAAGGTATGGAACATGAATAATGCAATAGTACTATGATCCTTTTAGAAATGGTGGGAACACTGAGCACAGGAAAGTATGGAAAATTCTGTGAACTGATACAAAGTTAAGTAGGCAGAAGAAATAAAAGAGTATATATTCATATATATATATATATACAGTAACTTCAAAAATTTAAATGGAAAGAATGACACGCAAAAATAGTAAAATTACGTGGAACATTTTGTTCCACAAGTGGGACTGAAAAGAAAAAATGAGAAAACTCCAGCAACCTACCCTGTCCAGCAGGTGAGAGTTCCACAAGTGTTACACATTGCACACCTTTTTTCTATATGTACTGAAGAGTTCTGCTCCCTTTCTTTTCTCCCTAAAGCTAAAAAATTCTATTTGTCACATGGCATGGCTCTGGAGGATGAGGAGAGTAAGAGATACATACGATACCCCGGTGATATGAAAAACAGAAAGCTTCAATCAAAGTTTTGAAAAAGACGTGAAGTATCTCAAGGGTAATGTTGTTGTTTGTCCTTCTTTCTTGAAGAGGACCGTGTTATCAGGGAAGTGATGCCAGGACTTGCAAGAGAATTGGATATAAGTGAGGGAGGGATATGGAAAGTCACCAGCCTCACTTTGTCCTCCAGAGCCATCTGGACCCAGTGGCAAGATCTAAATCAGGATGACTGAAGATGGCCTCAGATGCAGTGAGACAGACCTTGGCTTTTTTAAGCTAAGGGCCTTCCCAGGCCTCAGTTTGACTAACATAACACCCATTCTGTGACTAAGGCTAGGTAAGAGATGAAGGAAATATGTTCAGGGAAATCATGAAGGGGGGATGGAGGAAAGAGTTTGGGGTGGGTTATTATCAGTAGCAGACCTCAAACTAGACTATAAATTAATGATTATGAAAACAATTTTTGTTGTTGCATACTCCTGTCTGACTTTTTTTTTACCTCATTTGGGCTTTCTTGGCAAAGATACTGAAATGGTTTGCCATTTCCTTCGGCAGCTCATTTGCCAGATGAGGAACTGAGGGAAACAGGGTTAAGTGACTTGCCCAGGGTCACACAGTTGAATAAGTGTCTGAGACCAGGTTTGAATTCAAGGAGATGAGTTTTCCCGACTCCAGGGCCCACAGAATACCACAATGTCCAGAAAAGAGTTGCAACATGTTAAATATTGAGAGGCTGATAGATAGAAAAAATTAAGCCAGTCAAATTCAGTGTCTCCCTATCAACCGAGGAGCCAATATTATATCTTCTCTGGCCTTCAAAGACTTTCATAAACTACCCACCATCATATTTCTAGGTTCCTTACACCTTACACACCTCCCCTTGTCCCTATGATATACTTTGCACACATAAGCCTTTCTCATCTTTCTTTGATCTTTTTGGTGTATACACCTAGCAGTGGTATAGCTAGGAAAAAGGTATGCTTAGGTTAAGTGTTTTTGGAAAAGTATGGAACAAACTTTAAAACTGATTTTCAGAATGGTTGGACAAACTCATAGCTACACCAACACTTGATTATTGGGCTTGTTTTCCCACAGTCTCTCCAACAATTGTCATCTTACTTTTTTAAATTGTCATTTTACCAATTAGTTCATAAAGGGCAAGTAATTGTCCTCTTAACTATTTACCAACATTTCTTTGGTATCAGTGCCCTATTGCTCAAGGTTGTGAAGGAGAACATCAGAGTTGCTTTCATTTGCATTTTGCTAATCATTATTAATTTTGAACCTTGTTTCATATGTTTGTAGATAGCTTACATTTCTTCCTAAGAAAACTACTTGTTTATATTCTTTGCCCATTTATTGGTTAGAAAAGTCCTCTTAAGTTTGTAAATACGAATTGCTTCTCTATATACTTTAAATACCAGAGAAACTTTCTGCAAAATACGAATTGCTTCTCTATATACTTTAAATACCAGAGAAACTTTCTGCAAAGACTTTTTCCCACTTAGCAGTTTTTTCAAGTTTTATTCGCATGCATTTCTTTTCCTTTTCACTCTTTTTCTTTTCTTTTTACAAAAACGTTTAAATTAATTCTTACCACCAGTATTTATGGTCTTTAGATTTCTGGAACACTAAAAGACGTTCTTTGGCGTCTTAGACTATGCCCAAATTGCTTCTCCTTTATCACAAACTCTAGGATTAAGGGGTCACTTCCGCCCAGCATTCCTAGCATTTCCATTCTAGCAACCAGTCCCTTCCCATTACTGAGAATCTGATCTAGGATAGTCAGTCAATGAATATACATTAGGCACTATGTGCCAAGCACATTGCTAAGTAAGTGCTGAGAAGATAAACACATGTCATGCGATATTGATAGTCATGGTCTTTAGCGTGATTGTGGGCATTTTCAATATTGAATTGGCACTACAGACTTCTGGGTCACAGTTAAAGGGAGAGGGGAGTACTTTCTGGCAAGAGGGAGCAGGGGCCCTGAGAAGCAGCATCATTTGCAATCCCAAAGAAACACGCACATTGAGGGGCAGTATTACTTCAGGTCAAAAGGGAGCAGGGATCCTGTGGGGCAGTTTCAATTGCAGTCCCTAGGGATCAGAGGTTTTTCCTGGGTAAAGACCAGACAACAGGCCAGGAAATGAGTGACCAAACCTCTCCCCAAATTAATTCACTTTGGAACCACCAAAAATTTTCAAACCCCCAGAACTAGCTCTGACAAACCAAAAACTGAAATCGTTCTAATTCAAAAAGGTAAGCAGGGAAACTATATCTTGCTAAAAGGTATCATATGCAATGATACAATGTCAGGGTTCACCAAATATGTACTGAATGGTAGAGCATCAAACTTCTTAAAGAAAAAGTTAAATGATTTACAGAAGGAAATAGACAGTAAAACAATACTAAGGGTGATCCCAAATTTCCTCCCCTAGAATTAGGCAAATCTATGTATAACATTAATTAAAAAGAAGGTAAGGAGAAAAAAAGAATATTAGACAAGTTGGATATGAGAGAACTCTGGAGAAAACTGAATGGAAATGAAAAGAAATATATTTTTTCTCAGTTATATGTGGCACCTTCACAAAAAATGAACAAATATTGGCTCATAAAAACCACATAATCAAATGGATAAAAACACAAATATTAACTACAGCTTTTACAGACCATAATGCAATACAAATTTTCAAGATGTAGAAGTATAGATTAAAAATTAATGGGAAACTAAATAACTTAATCCTAAAGAATGAATGGGTCCAGAACAAACCATAGAATCAACCAATAATTTCATTAAATAGAAGTAAAATGAGTCAACATATCAAAATTTGTGGGATGTAGCCAAAGCAGGATTTAGGGGAAAATTTCAATCTCTAAATGCTTACATTAATAAAACAGAGAAGGAGCATATGAAGGAATTGGGTATGAAACTTTAAAAAGTAGAAAAAGAACATATGAAAAAATCTCCAATTAAGTATCAAAATGGAAGTAATTAAAACAAAGATGAGATTAAGAAAACTTTCAAAAAGTCAAACTAATAAGTAAAAGTAGGTGGTGGGTTTACCAAAATACTGATAAAATAGATAAACGATTATTTAGTTTGACTAATAAAAAGAAAGATGAAAATCAAATTACCTGTCTCAAAAAGGAAAGGGTGAATGAACAACCAACGAAGATAAAATTACAGCAATGCTTAGGAGTTATTTTTGCTCGATCATATGCCAGTAAAACTGACCATCTAAATGAAACAGAAGAATACTTGCAAAAATATAAACTGCCCATGTTAACAGAAGAGCAAATACAAGACTTAAATAATCCTACCTTGAAAGAAGACATTGAACAAGGCATAAAAGAATTCCCTAGGAAACAATCCCCAGGACCACATGGATTTGAAAGGGATTCTACCAAGCATATAAAAAACATTTCATCCCAATACTATAAAAACTATTTGAATCAACAAGTAAAGGAGTGCTTTCAAATTCCTCTCATGGCACAATTGTGGTTTTCATACCTAGACAAGGCTGTGGGAATATACACACACTGATACATTTTTGGTAGAGCTGTGAAATGACACATTCATTTTGGAAAGTAATGAGGAATTAGGCAAAGAAAGTAACAAAAATGTCCAAAGCCTTTAAAACAAGAACTCCATTATATCCCAAGGAAGCCATCAATAAGAAAAAAGGTACCATATACTACAAAATGTTTATAACAGCACTCTTTGTGACAGCTAGGAAGTAGAAACAAAGTAGAGGCTCATCAACTAGGGAATGGTAAAACAAGGCATGGAACAAAAACATCGTGGAATATTGCTACCACCCTTTGAGCAAAAACGTCAAATGCAGGAGGGGATGGGGAAAAACTGGGAAACTAATGTATACCCTGTTTTTAGTGTTGTGAACTACTCCCATCATTATGGAGAAGTGTTTGGAACCACATCCTATGGGCTACCAAAATGTGCAGACCCTATGACTCAGCAATGTTATTACTAGGTCTCTATCTCAAAGAGATTTAAGAAGGGGGGGGGGTAGGAACCTATGTATAGAAAAATGTCTACAGCAACTCTTTTTGGGTGGCATAGAATTGGAAACTGAGTGGAGGACCACCAGACATGGAATAACTGAGTAAGCTGGGATATATGATTGTGATGGAATACTAGCATACTATACAAAATGACATACATGATGGTTTCAAAAAATCCTGGGAAGAAATATATGAACTGATGCAAAGTGAGCAGAACAGGAGGAAAATGTACATAGCAGCAGTCATATTTTACTGATGATCGACTGCAAAAGACTTAGCTATCTGAGCAAGATTATGATCCAATACAATTTCAAAGGACCCCTAGTACAAAAATGCTATTCATCTCCAGAGAGACAAATGATGAACTCTGAGGCACCTTGAAGCATACTTTTTAAAAAACTTTATTTTTCTTGTATTTTGATGTGTTTCATTTTGCAACATGGCTGTCATGAAAATGTTTCACATGCCTTCACATATATGAGCAATATCATATAGCTTGTCTTCTCAAGGTGTCGGGGGGATGGCAGAGAGGAAAAGTATATGGAACTTATTTAGAAAAAGAACTTTAATATTTTCTGCTTTTAACTGGGAAATAAATAAAAATATGTAAAAAGTAATTTAAGAAGACAAACTCAATAACTGGAAAAATATTCAGTGTTCATAGCTAGGCTATGCCAATATCATTAAAATATCAATACCACCAAAATTAATTTATACATGTATACATATATACACACATATTTACACACACACACACACACACACATAGAGAAATTACCAAGAAGGTACTATATATAATAATAAAAAACAAAAAATCTAGGTTATCAAGAGAAATGACTGAAAGAAAGATTGATGAAGGGGCTATAGCACTTCCAGGGCACAAATTATATTATAAAGCAGCGGCCATCAAAACTATTGGTTAAAAACAGACAAACATCTGACCTCAGACACTTATCACTTACTAGCTCTATGACCTTGAGTCACTTAACCCCAGTGGCCCTGCCTTCCCCCTTCCAAAAAAAGACCAAAAAATAGAGAAAGAGACAAAAGTTATAGATTATAAAGGGAGATTCAGAATGAGTAGAACTCAAAAACAAAGTGTTTGATAAGGTGGAAACTATAAATTACCTAGAGAAAAATTCCCTATTTGATAGAAACTGTTGGGAAAACTAAAATTTGTCAGTCTGGAAGAAATGAGACTTACATTAAAAGGTACAGTCTAAGTGGAACATTTGAACTCAGGAAGATGAGTTTTCCTGACTTTAGGCCCAGTGGGATACCTAGCTATCCAGACAACAGTTAGAACTTATTAAAAATTGAGAGGTTGATCACTGGAAAAGATAATGTATGCAACATATACAAGCAAAGAAATAAAACAGTGTTTAATAATCCAAAGACAGCATATTGGGAGAGAGAGAGGAGGACATGCTTCTTGAATTAAAAATACAGATGGGATAAGAGAAAAGCAATTTGGCAGAAATTCAATAGGACATGAACACCACGAACCACCTATAAAACTACAAATGGATACACGAATTAGGGGGAAAAGGAGAATCCATAGCAAAATAGGGGCACAAGGAGGAAACTACTTTTCACATGGATGAATACACAAAGAAGCTGAGATAGAAGAATCAATGGAGAGGATCACAGGAAATTAAATGGATGATTCTGCTTCCACTAAGTTGAAATGTTTTCCCAAAAACAAATCGAATTTAGTTAAATGAGTAAGAACATCTTTGCAGTAAAGTTCTCTAAGGCTGTTACATATGCCAAATAGAGAGGGAACTGATTCTGATGTCCAAGATTAAGAGCTATTCGTCAATAGATTAAAGGATATGAACAGGAAGTTTTCAAAGGAAGAAATCCAAGCTATCAATAGCCCTGTGACAATATGCTCCAAATCCCTCAGAGTGAGAGAAGTGCACATTAAAACAACTATCTTCTTTCTGCATGTAAATCATAGAGATTCACAGGCTCAGGGACAGTTCCCTCTTCCTATTCAATAACAAAGTGCCTGGAAACACCCCTTTCACCAGGTTCTGATTCAAACCAGAACAAAAGAAAATATAGGATGAAATTAAAGGAAGGCAAACAAAAGAGATGATCAGGAGAAGGGAAGGGGAAGGCTTCTTAGAATGTCTCCCCTCTCCCCAGCCCAAGGCCACCAGGGAGGCTGCAGATTCCACCCCTCCACCCCCACCAACCCCACCTCCAACTTAGACTGAAGATCGGCCTTACTCTGTGGCAATGGCAAACCACTTAAACTCTCTAAGCTTTAATTTTCATATTTATACAATGGGAATGAAAATGAACCACAGACAAAGTAAATTCCAGGGTGGCCGTAAGGTTCAAATGAGATGTTTGCAAAGTGATTTCCAAGCCATGGCACCCCACAGAAATATTTATTGTTATCACTATCATTCATCTGTTAGCTGTTCTGATGGAGTTTACATCTCATGCTACTGATTCTTTTCTAGCTAATGTTCTTCAGATCACTGAACTGAATTACCGTGTATTCTAACTCAGTCAAAGTACTGGGACGTGAACTCATCTGCTGCAGCTCCATGAATACATCTATAGGGCAATTCTGGGAAGAGACAGGACTGTGGGGAAGCCATGTTCCTCGCCCTGGTCCCGCATGATTTTCAGCTCTTCCTCTGGGTCTCTATATCTTTCAAGGTTTTCATTCAGGCATCTGAAAAAATTAGGAACATTTGCTATGCTATTAAAATCTTTGTTCTCCAATGTTTATGAATCAGTGTTGTTTCTAGGAGATGGGGGTGATAGTTTTGTTCCATGACAATGTTCCAGTTCCAGTACAATTTATTTTTGAAGTACCAAGAATATCCTGAGGTCTCCATTTGTAACAGGAACATTTGTCATCTCTTCACTTTTGAAAGATACTCAGCTTCTGATGGATAATTCCAGTCACCAGTTCATGCCTTGCTAAGTAGACATCAGGTACTAATGTTTTACAAGCTGCAATGAAGAGCTGCTTCACTTCTACCATTTGTTTCCATAGTCTGTGCTGATTGCTAATCTGGGCTGCTGAATCACAACCTAGAACTTCTGCTGACAATGACCTGATGTGGGATTGCAATCAGAAGCTCCATCCTATTCTATAAGCAAACTCACATGATAAGCATGGCGTCCATGGTTCTCTCTAAACTCAGTGCTGGTGAATTCCTGTGGAATGACACCTGTGGAGCACAGGAGGCCAATGTCTTTGGCTCAAAGACTAAGGTTCAAGAAGACTGAAGAAGTAGGAGGGAGCTGTTCCCCTCTAGGAGCTCTATTCAGAAGTTCTGCCTGCTTCCTGTTCCTCACACAGGACACTTCCTTTCCCATCTCCACATCTTTGCAAAGGCTATCCTCCATGACTGGTACAAAGTAAGCACTTAATAAAATGCCTTTTGACCAGTTATTTGCCACTGAGGAACATAGTATAGATATGCACCAGAAAACTGAGAATGTTGGTAGTGCCTAAAAAGAGAAAGATGGCTTTATTCAGAAGTGGGTCTATCAGTTGCAGAGGGATGGGGAACATGGTTTAAAGAGACTTTGATTGGCTTTAAGAGGCTCTGAAAACCTCCCTTGATTTGAAAATATGCTCTGCCTCCTAATAGGCTGAATGTCGTTACATGGAGCTTGTGGTAGGAGGCTTGGTTTTCAAGAATGACCACACCTTGATGCTGTGCGATTGGACAGTGGGTCAAGAGGGTGGTTACAATCTCTGAGCCAGGAGAAGGCTATATAAACCCTGATGGGAGGGTTTGCTTTGGGGCTCACTTTGAGAAGTGTTGTGTGATTTGACCAGATGAGACTCTGGGAAGCCACTGAGAGCCCCCCCACCGGCTTTGAAAATCCAGATGGTGATGCTTCCCTCTCTGCAGATCTAAGAACCTGTGTTGGCAGCCACTCTGGGGATGCTGGGGAGGCAGCTCCTAGCTAAAGACCATGAGCAAGTCCTTGTGTTTTGGTGAGAATCCCTTCTCTCTGCTCTTACAGGAACTCTGTCTGGGTGAAACAAAAGTCTCAGGTGACCCCTGAGCATGCTTATAGGGCTTTTCTATAGGGAAGCCTACCTTGGCTGGAGCTCCATACACCACTGATTCTATGTGACCATAACCACATGAGCCCCAATATCATCTCAGCTACAGCTCTTCCTGTAGCATTCAGAGTCATCCATCCATCCCTTAGAACCTTCTGCCTGCCAGTTTAGGGGGAGGCCTTTCCTGATTCCCAGCCCCCCTCCCAGAAAGTGGCTTTCTTAAAATAACCACCATCTTAGATAGAGCTGAGTGCAGAAAGGCCTTCTCCTATTTTTCTGCAAACCTGGAAAGATACATTACAAACCTCCTAGCAAAAATGTGCATAATAATGGAAAATAGATAAGAAAGCTTCCCATTAAAAAGGAGGGAGAGGATTCAGGGATGGTCTCAAAGTCCATATTAAACAAGCTTAAAACTAACAGATACTTTTAGAATAAAGAGATGAAAGATTTAATTTAGGAATACTAAGAGGAAGTTTAAAAAAAAGTAATAGCTATTCACAATCGCATATGTCCAGTGTATCTGAAAGTGGTCACTCTCTGGGGGAATCCTATAAAAGAGCAAAGATCCAAGAATAGAGCTCAGGTGCACTCCAAAGGTGACATTCCTCAGGAATTCAACCAACAATGGGTGTAAAAAAAAAGAAAAAACCAAACAAACCAATGCATGCACAGAGAGCCACAGACCACATGCGTTTCATAAGGGTTGGTTATAACACTGGAGGGGGTTTCTGATGGGAATCCCACATCAAGTTGCTGTCAGAAGAAATGAGAGATTATGCTTCAGGAGCCCACATTTGGCAATCAGCACAGACCATGGAAGGAAGTGGTACAAACTGAGCAACTCTTCACTGCAACGTGTAAAACATGGATACCTAATGAATACTTAGCAAGACATGACTTGGGGGCTGGAATTATCCATCAGAATCTCAATATCTTTCAGGTGATAGTTGCTCATGTTACAAATGGAAACCTCAAGATATTCTTGAGAATTCAAAACCAAATTATACTGGAACTGGAACATTGTCATCGAACAAAATTATCATCCTGACTGCCACCTGAATTCAAAGGCATACAGCTCCCAGTTCCTTGGCCAGCTCTCCATGCAGTTACTTCTCTGTACTGAAGCTCACAATATCCAGTCCACCTCAAGTCCTTCAGTTTCTGTTCCTGGGAAGAGAAACTTAACAGAGCCACAGACAGGTAAAGTACCAACACCACAGTCATGCGTCCTCTGGCAACCCCAGCTGGCCCTCAAAAGTCCTCAGCTGCTCGAGCTGATCCTCAGAAGCCTTCAGCAGCTCTGTTCTCAAAATCAAAATCACTTTGTCCCATTCTCAAAATCAAAATCACTTTCTCCGTGCAAGCTCCAGTCCAGCAGCAGCAGCAGCCCAGCCTCCAGATGCTCAGTGAGAGAAATTCTCTCACTCCCCAGGCCACAGCTACTCTACTTTCAGGAAGCTTGTCCCAAGAAGTTCTGACTGTCCAGCTCATGCTCTTCCTTAAATAAGGTATAGCTCCTCCCTGTTCAGCCCCTTCCTGTTATATCAGCAAAAGGGGTTCCTACCTTCTGTTTCTTAAACAGAGGCTTAATTTAAAACTAGGTGCTAAGTATCTCTTAGCTTAGCAATACAAAAAGATCTTTAAATTTCATTTCCAATTCAAAGAACCATCTCAAACTGTTAAATTTGGGGGTATACAATGGAATCAAGGTCACAGGGAGATATTGCCTAAAGCCCCACCCACCCCAATATGTACTCTACTTTGTCACCTTCACCAACAAAAGGGAGGCTCAACAGTTTGTAGGCCTCTTTGGATATTGGAGGATGCGTATTCCCCATTTGGGCCAAATATTAAGCCAGTTATGTAAAGTGACCCATAAAAAATATGTTTTTGAATGGTGGGGGGAGAAAAGAGAGCCATTGGGGAAGGAAAAATGGCTACACAAACTGCCTTGGCCCTTTGGCCCAGGCAAAAGGGGCCTGTAGGATTACAAGTATCAGTACAGGAAAGTTATGGTAATTGGAGTCTATGGCAAAAACAAGGAACAAGGAATGTTCCCCTAGGATTTTGGCCCAGAAAACTCCCACCTGCTGGGGAGAGTTATACCCCATTTGAATAACAGTTGTTGGCTGCATTCTGTGCATTGGTTGAAACAGAATACACAACACTGAATCATGAAGTTTTACTTCCCTGCTATTCCTATAATGAATTACATAACAGGAACCCCTAACTCCCACAAAATTGGACAGGCTAAGAAGACCAGCATCATAAAATGGAAATGGTATACACAAGACAGGGCAAGACCAGGCAAGAATGGAATTCCTAGTTTACATCAGAAAATAGCTCAGAGAGATACCAGCAATGATGCAATAATACATCAGACCCCATTAGCAAGTCCACCAGTTCAACAGAACCAGGGATTGGGTACCTTAACCCGACAAGGACAAAAACATGCTTGGTTGACAGATAGTTCTGCTAAATACATTGGGCAAAAATGCCACCAGAAGGCCGTGGCATATAATAATCTTTACATATCATATTTTAGCCAAAGTCTGAATAAATGAAACAAACTGCTTTGGTTGGTTTAAAAATGCCTTTCCCTGTGTTAGGAACTTCAAAGAGGACAGGTGAGATTCTCCTTATCTTGGGACTTACTCCACATAAGGGCAAAACAGACATCCTGAGGGCATAAGATGTAAATAGAACCTGCTCTGGTCATTGTCAATGTACATTTACAACCAAGGAGCTCTGTTTTACATAGATGGAGATGCCTACAGGCTGGGCTGTCTTGGCCTGCTGCTTTTCTGAGATTTCAGGCTGACAGTTATGACGTCAGAGCTATCTTACCCGGCCCCCATTGGCTGAGATAGATCATTAAAGACTAGGGTGTCCCTTGCTTCTGTTTGTCTGAGAAGCAGGGCTCACATTTATGACGTAAAAGCTAGCTTATACAGATCCCATTGGCTGAAACAGATCCTTACAGGCAAGGATGTCCCTCCTGTTTTTCTCAGAAGCAGGGCTCCCGTTTATGACTCTGGAACTATCTTACCCGGCTCCCATTGGCTCAGATAGATTCTGAAGGGCTAGGCTGTCCTGCTCTCTTGTTTGTCTGAGAAGCAGGACTCACATTTATGACGTCAGAACTACCTTTCCTGGCTCCCATTGGCTGAAACAGATCCCTACAGCCCAGGATGTCCCTTTTTCCTGTTAGTCTGAGAAGCAGGACTCACGTTTATGACATTGGAACTATCTTACCCGACTCCCATTGGCTGAGAAAGATCCCTACAGGCTAGCGTCCCGCTATGTCTCAGACGCAGGGCTCACGTTTATGACGTGCAGGCAATGATGCCTGGCTCCCATTGGCTCAAATACATTCATAAGGACTAGGCTGTCCTCCTATTCTGTTTGTCTGAGAAGCAGGGCTCTCATTTATGACGTTTTCGCTGTCTTCTATGGATCCCATTGGTTGAGGTACATCCCTACAATTAGGCTGTCCCTAACTCCTGTTTGCCTGAGAAGCAGGGCTCACTTTTATGACGCAGGCGCTATCTTACCTGGCTCCCATTGGCTGACTGTGATACTTACCCAGTAGACTGATCTTCACTCATGTTTGTCTGAGAGGTAGGGCTCACATTCTGAAGGGAAAATGTACATGTATACATATATGTATATATGTAAATTATATACAGTATCATATGTAACATAATATATAATATGTACATATATACACACGCACACATATATAAAGAAAATAGTGCATAACTACAGGAGAAAGGTGATTCAGGAAAGAACTTAATAAGGAATTATAGCAGAATAGTGGAAAAGGGAGAGAGAGAGAGAAAATGAAGCGTAGGGGGTCCTGAGCTCTGCACTTCTTCCAGAGACCTTAGGACTCCATTCCGACCTCTCCCTTCCCACTTTTGGGCAGTCTTCACGGATTACATCCCATTCAGTATTCTAATTAAGAGTCCTAATTTATTTACTTGTTTGGAATACTGAATTACTCCACATTGAAATTGAAAACAGCAACATCTCACATACTTATATTGTGCCTAGATCTTTTCTGAGCACTTGTTCTGATTGTAGGAATTTCTTTTTATTTTTTGGTCTTTCTTAATTGGTTTACTTTTCCTTTACAAGATTCATTTCCACAGTTCCTCTCCCTCCCTCCCCCATTCTCCCCCCATGGCTGCATAGAATCAAGTAGATTATCTGCAAATACTTTCCCATTAGGCATTAGTCAGGTTACAAAGAAGGATTGTATCAGATGGAATTAAAAATGGGAAAAGAGGTGACTAAACCAAACAAGAAAAAGAAACAGAGCAGGTAGTTTGCTTGTCTGGGTTCAAACTCTGTTCTTCCTCTGGATGTAAACATCTCTCTCCATCATGAGGCTTTTGGGGTTGACTTTTCACTCTGGATTGCTGAGAAGAGTCAAGTCTATCAAAAATCTCCAGGGTTAGATGGATTTACTAGTGAAGTCTATCAAACATTTAAAGAACAATTGATTCCAATACTCCACAAACTATAGGAATTTCTTACAAAAGAAAAAATCAGGGAAGGGATTATAACAGCATCAAACTAGTCCTTCAGGCTTAGGCCTAAGAGCGCATATAGGACAGGATAAAGCATCTTCACCTGTGTTTGATTTCAGGTCAGAATCACAGTTTAACAAGCAATCATGTAGGAATAAATCTACCTCAACCCCAGACTCAGGAATAGCCAGGTGAAAAACATTCCTGGTCAAAGGAACACAAAGAGGAAACTGAGCCAAGAGGACCTTGGCTGATGGAAAGGTTATCCTCTCACCTTTTCCCCAGATATAGACCTCTACCTGTAATAGTTCAGAATATCACATTCCCTCTGAGTAGCTTCTGGCATTTGTCATAAATGGTGGATTACTGACTTGATGATTCATCAGCCAACTATACCTAAATTCATACCTCAATATAAAGTCAGTTACAAATCCAAGAGCTTTTACCTCAAATGGCAAGTTTCACTAATCACAGCCTAGGGTTAGATACAATTATTTTTTTTAGGGGTGAAGTCAGGGAAATTGGGGTTAAGTGACTTGCCCAAAGTCACATGGCTAGTAAGAGTTAAGTGTCTGAGGCTGAATTTGAACTCAGGTCCTCCTGAGTCCAGGGCTCATGGTCATTCACTGTGCCACCTAGCCTCCCCCTAGATACAATTATTTTTACTCTCTTGGAGCTGCAATAAGAAAACAAATTTACCAAGACTCACATACATAGGAGATTTCACTTAAAATCTTTCATTTGTTTCCTTTTTGTCTCAAATTTAGCTTTGTACTGGTGCAAAAACCTATCATTTGAAATCATTTCCATATTATATATAAGCTTGCAAATCCTCAGTAAGTCAAGTTCATGGTTCGGGAATTCCATAAACCAAACAAAATCTTTTCCCAAGGTTGATGACCTTACCCACTCAGATGATTTCCAGGAACCTGGAAAGTGTAATGGAAATGCAGATTTAAAGATCTTCCCAGCCCCTAGCTTAAGTGCACCTGGAGCCTGTGGTGGGAGGCTTGTTTTTCAGGAAAGCCCACACCTTGATACTTTGTGATTGGGCAGTGGGTCAAGGAGGTTGTTACATTCTCTGAGCCAAGAGAAGGCTATATAAGCCCTGAGGAGAGGCTTTGCTTTGGGGCTCACTTTGAGAAGTGTTCTGTGATTTGACCAGATGAGACTCTGGGAAGCCGTTGTTGAGAGCCCCCCGGCTTTGAAAACCCAGATGTTGATGCTTCCCTCTCTAGTAACTGTGATTTGGTATTGATATAATGTTGGGACAGTTTGGAAGCCTGTCTGATCTGTAAGTTCTGTAACTCTGAAGTTCGGGGTGCTGACCTTTTTCCCCTGAACTAGGTAATGTATGTTTGTTTGATTAAAGTAAGCTTGTTAACCCATTCTGAATTGCTTTCCTTTTGAAAAGCAGATCTAAGAACCTATATTGGCAGTCACCCTGGAGATATTGGGGTGCTTGCTGCTACAAAATGGCGACGAGGATGGGATCTGCTGAGTAAAAGGAAAGTATGGGGGCTGGGATAATTGTTTGTTTCCCAGTTGTGGTAGCTGTGATTCTGTGGAGCCATGGAGCAGGAGAGAAAGACCTGCATGCTGACTTCACTGAACTGAGAGCAGGAGTGGTGAGCTGCCTGCATGGAGATCTGTGGAGAAGCCTGGAGCCACTGCCTTCTGCTGGAGGAGAAGGAACCCAGGAGTTTGGAGTTCAGCCACAGGACAAGATAAGGACTGTGGGGCAAAGCAGGGGCACTGAATGTGTTTCCTTGCTGCATCCCACAGTTTGGGACCCAGGGGGGGTGGACTTGTGACTATGGTGGGTGGGGTGAAGTGCCACGGACCCCAAGGACCCCACTTTGGTTTTGTTGCCTAGTTCGCTCTCTGGATTTGGAAGCAGGGGCTGGAGCACTGTTATGGGAAGGACACCGCCCCCCTCCCAAGAGTACTTTATGTGATAATGCTTTGCATTTTGTGAATTGATGTGATAATGCTTTGTATTTTGTGAATTGATGTGAAAATGCAATGTACTTTAAGACCCAGTGGCCACTTTGGTAACTTTAGATGTACCTTGAAAATGTGACCTAAGAGATGTTTTAGTGCTAATTCAAATGTAAATTGTGTATGCTATGGGCATGAAAGATCTTGGGGCCGAATGTAATGGAAATGCAAATTTAAAGATCTTCCCTGCCCTTAGCTTAAGTGCACCTGGAGCCTGTGGTGGGAGGCTTGTTTTTTAGGAAAGCCCACACCTTGATACTTTGTGATTGGGCAGTGGGTCCAGAAGGTTGTTACATTCTCTGAGCCAGGAGAAGGCTATATAAACTCTGATGAGAGGCTTTGCTTTGTGGCTCACTTTGAGAAGTGTTGTGTGATTTGACCAGATGAGACTCTGGGAAGCCGTTGTTGAGAGCCCCCCGGCTTTGAGGACCCAGATGTTGATGCTTCCCTCTCTGGTAACTGTGATTTGGTATTGATATAATGGTTGGACAGTTTGGAAGCCTGTCTGTTTGATCTGTAAGTTTTGTAACTCTGAGGTTCGGGGTGCTGACCTTTTTCCCCTGAACTAGGTAATGTATGTTTGTTTGATTAAAGTAAGCTTGTTAACCCATTTTGAGTTGCTTTCCTTTTGAAAAGCAGATCTAAGAACCTGTGTTGGCAGTCACCCTGGGGATATTGGGGTGCTTGCCGCTACAGAA
>WOXC01006642.1:0-269723 GCA_011680675.1 Gymnobelideus leadbeateri | reverse complement strand
CCTATATGCATCAATACATGAAAAACTAAATGGATGAAAAACATCTATTTTCTAGACTATTAAATGTGTTTGAATGGCCATGCATACATAAAAAGTGAATCATTTTCCTTATGGAGGTTGCCATCTGCTCAGTAGGATATGATATATACAAATTGGGATATTTTGTGAGGTCCAGTCAGAATATTATTGGGAAATGTGAGGAGGTAGAAGATACTTTCACATAGGGCGGCGGATATCAGGGAAAACTTCACAGAGGAAGTAGCACTGGACTTGAACCATTAAGGAAAAGAATTGTCTAAGTGGACAGATAGATAAGATCATGAACATAAGGCATGGAGGGCAGCCTTCAGGAATGCACGTAGATGGGGAATCAAAAGGATTATGAAATGTTTAAAATTTTAAACATAAGCGTTTGCATTTTATCCTAAGGGTAATAAGGAGCCATAGAAGATTTTTCAAAAAGGGAACCAACATAACCAGAACTTTGCATCAAGAAAGATTTTGATGGCTATGTAATGTATCATTTGTGGAGGAAAGAGATTAGAGGCACAGAGACAAGTTGGTACACTAATGTATTTCTGACAAGAGATGAGGAGAGTCCATGTAACAACAAAGCAATTTTCACAATGCCCATGGTGGTTATTAATATGCTGGTATAGTTGTGAAATACAAAATGTAACTGGCTCTCCACATGGATGACAGAACCAAAGCCTTTATTCAAATACCAGCAAACCAAGTCCCAGAACCAGAAAGTCAATGTCATTAACTGTAACCACGAAGTTGGTACACAAGGTTAATGTAGTAAACACCCACATTCCCAAGCCTTCACAAAAGAACAGGTTCCCTGAAGTAGGGATCCTCCTCTCTCACTCATGGTAGCTCCTCAGCCTGGTTCTCAGAAGCTCCCAGCAGAAGGCCCCAGAAGAAAAGTCTCAGCAGCAGCTTTGTTCTGAAAATCAAAATCACTTTCTCCAGCCTCCGCATGGCTTGCTCTAAGAAGTTCTTCAAGAAGTTATGCAAGAGGTCTCAAAGGGTGAATCTGAGCAGATTCCAGAGTGACGGAGCCCACTGGAAGACGGAGTGTGGCAGAGTCCAGCCCAGGACGTTGCCCAGTGTGTCCGGACAGGACAAGCGCAGAGCGCGTGGGTTCTGCACAGCTCAGACCTAAGAGCAGACAAGCAGACTACACCAGAAAGAGAAAAAGCCCCAGCCTACAGACTTACCAAGGACAAATCGCAGTCATCTCCCCTTCATCTCACAAAGGGAAGGGAGGGATCATTGGAGCCAGGTAGGAGAGTCAGGCCCCCAGGGGAGAGAGTGGCTTCTCCAGGTGCATTTAGCCCCCAGCCTGGAAGGTTGGAGATTGCCTGCCTGTATAATACAGGAGCTAGAATGGCAAAGTAAATTCTAGCTGCTCTGATCCTCCCATCCCTCCTTCATGAAGCAGAAAACCCAAAGATAAGTCTCCCACCCAGATTGAAATCCCAAGTTAATGGAAATAGCCCCAGGCTTGAGAGTCTCCAAGAAGGGGTGTAACTGCAGACAGCCAGGAGTCTGAAGAGAAGAGAGTGAGGGTTTCCAACAAGCCCCACCTCACCTCACCAATAAAAGCCTACTTATAGCCCAGGGGTACAGAGGCAGAAATCTCAAGTGGTCAGACTCACCCCCACTTACTCATGTACATTCCTCACTGACTTCCCTGACTTAGCCATAAACTAGCCACCCAGAGGTATTCAAAATCAAGGATCAGGCCCTAAACTCATAGCCTGAGAAACTAAGAAACAGGAAGTCACAATGTGAAAGAAAGAAGCTGAGAGGGAGAAGGGATAGGCAAGAAAGTCTATTTGAGCCTACTATGCAGGGCAAGAACAACAAAATACACAGGACAATATAGACTCTCTACCCACAACTGAGACCACAGAAGGAAACATGATCTGGTCTCTAGCCCAAATAGCTTTCTTGGAGGAGCTTAAGAAAAATTTTAAAGACCAAATCAGGGAGGCAGTGACCAACTTGGGAAAACGTCTCAGTGAAGTAATTGGAGAAAATACCTCCCTAAAAAGGGAACTTCAAAAACTAACTGAAGCCCATAATTCGCTAAAAATTAGAAACAATCAAACTGAAACTCAGAACTCTATGATACAGCAAGAGTCAATCAAACAAAACAAGACAATCGAAAAATTGGAAGAAAATGTAAAATATCTCACTGGAAAAATAACTGACCTAGAGAACAGATATGGGACAGACAACCTAAGAATTATTGGTCTACCAGAAAGTCATGATGAAAAAATATTAAAGGGATCAAAGGGACTGTAATGGGAAAAAGGAAAGGATGAGATAGGAAAAGGTAAAATATGCCATCTGAAGAGGCATTAAAACACACCATAGAAGAGGGGAAAGAAAGAGGGAGAGGAACAACGTTTAAACACTATTCTCACAGGTTCTGGTTCAAAGAGGGATCAACTTAATCAGTGAAGTTTAATATTCTAATGTGAATAGATACATACATTCATTAAATAGAGGAAAAGGTGGGAGGGAGAGGAGCACTGTTTGAAACTTACTCTCATTGGTTTGGAATTAAATGGGGAGTAATTTACTCTGATAAATATAAAAACTTATTGTGTCCTATATACATAGTGGAAGGGTAAAGGGGGGTGAAAAGGAGGAGACTAAAGGGGGGATTAGAAGGGAGGGAAACAATAGTAAGGGGAGAGGGTAGGTTAAGAAGGGGGATCACTGGGTGGGAACACTGAGGGAGGGGGTGGTCAAAAGGGAAAACTTCAAGGAGGGGAAGGGAGAAGGAAGAAACAAAAACATAAATAGGGGAGGGAATAGGATGGAGGGGAAGAGACAGATAGTGATCATTACTGTGAATGTGAATGGGATGAACTCTCCCATATAACAGAGGTGGATAGCAGAATGGATTAAAAACCATAATCTTACAATATGCTGTCTATAAGAAACACATTTGAACAAAGGGATACCCACAGGGTAAAGGTAAAAGGTTGGAGTAAAATTTATTATACCTCAGCTAAAGTAAAAAAGAAAAAAAACAAAACAGGGGTGGCAATACTTATCTCAGATAAAGCAAAAGAAAAAATAGATCTAATTAAAAGAGATAAGGAAGGAAACTATATCCTACTAAAAGGCACCATCGAGAACGAAGCAATATCACTACTTAACATATATGCACCAAGTGGTATAGCATCCAAATTCCTAGAGGAGAAGTTAAAGGAATTAGAGGAAGAAATAGATAGCAAAACTATACTAGTGGGGGACCTTAATCTCCCCCTCTCTGACCTCGATAAATCTAACCTCAAATTAAACAAGAAGTTAAGGAGGTGAATAGAATCTTAGAGAGACTAGATATGATGGATCTCTGGAGAAAACTGAATGGGCATAAAAAGGAATTTACTTTCTTTTTAGCAGTGCATGGTACATATCAAAAATAGACCATGTACTAGGGCATAAAAACCTCACAATCTAGTGCATAAAGGCAGAAATATTAAATGCATCATTTTCAGATCATGATGCAATAAAAATTATATGCAATAAAGGGCCATGGAAAGTTAGACTAAAAACTAATTGGAAATTAAAAAATTTAATCCTAAAAATTGGTGGGTCAAACAAGAAATTATAGAAACAATCAATAATTTCATTCAAGAGAATGATAATAATGAGACAACATACCAAAATTTGTGGGATGCACTAAAGGCAGTTCTCAGGGAAAGTTTTATATCCCTGAGTGCATACTTAATTAAAGCAGAGAGAAGGGGGGTCAATGAATTGAACATGCAATTGAAAAAGCTAGAAAAAGAACAAATGGAAAATCCCCAATTTAGTACTAAATTAGAAATATTGAAAACCAAAGGTGAGATTAATAAAATTGAAATTAAGAATACTATTGAATTAATAAATAAAACTAAGACCTGGTTTTATGAAAAAATAAACAAAATTGATAGACCCTTAGTCAATATGCTAAAAAAAGAAAGAAGAAAGCCAAATTATGAGTATCAAAAATAAAAAGGGTGAATCTACCTCAAATGAAGAGGAAATCAATAAAATAATGAGGAATTATGTTTCCCAATTGTATGCACATATATATGACAATCTTAGTGAAATGGATGAATATTTACAAAATCACAAGTTGCCCAGATTAACTGAAGAGGAAGTCAATTACCTAAATAACCCCATTTCAGAAAAAGAAATCAAACAAGCCATCAATGAACTCACTAGGAAAAAAATCTCCAGGGCCAAATGGGTTTACTAGTGAATTCTATCAAACATTTAAAGAACAATTGAGGGGGGCAGAGCCAAGATGGCGGAGTAGAAACAGCATTTCCAATGTGCTCTGCCCCACACAAATTTCAAACAATGTGAAAGGGAGCTCCGAACAACTTCTGGAGCCACAGCACCCACAGAATGGCACAGAGAAGCTAACCTCCTGCTGAGGACAGCCCAGCAGCCCTGCAGGGAGCGACTAGTGCTGCACTCTGAGAGCAGGCAGCACAGCGTGCTGGGAACCAACAGCACATCCCGCAAAGCCGAGCCCAGGTCCGCGGTTTTAGCCCCCGGGCGGCCGGGCCTTCAGCCAGCTGGAGGGACCCCAGAACACCAGCCAATTGTGGCGGTTCCAGAATTATCAGCACAGATATGCCTAGGACAAAGTGAGAGGTTAGTGCCCTGTAGACTTTGGGACCAGTATTTGGGGAACACGTGGCTTCCTCCCCTGGGGGCCAAAAGCTGCTGAAGAAACAGCTACACAGAAGCCATTTTGCTGCGTCAGTAGTGGCTCTAGCTCTTGGTCTGCGAACTGTAGGAAGATCCAGCAATCAGTCTGGGGGTTAATCGCCATTGCTTTAAACTGCCTGGATCTGGATTGTGGTCTGGGGGGGAAGTTTGGGGTGGGTATCCAACTTGCCAGAGTGGGTGGAGGCTTTACAGAGGCCACCCAACTGGCGGAAGTTGTGAAGACCCCACGTTTGGGCGGAAGCTCCCCTCTCTGGTGGCAGAGTCCTACTGTGGCAACAAGCCCCAAAATCAAGTAATTAAGTGGCAACATGCCTAGGCAAATGAAACAAAATAAACAGAAAAGTTCAACATTGGACTCCTATTTTAGGGGCAAAGAGGCTCAAAGCATGGAGGAGGACTGTGAGGTCAGAACTCCTGCACCAAAAGCCCCAAATGAAAATACAAGCTGGCTACAGGCCATAGAGGACCTTAAGAAGCAGATAAGAGAAGTGGGGGAAATTTGGGAAGAGAAATGAAAAAGATGCAAGAAAAGTATGAAATGACAGTCAACAGCCTGACTGAGGAAAATAACACCTTAAAAAATAGACTAACTCAAATGGCAAAAGAGGCTCAGAAAGGCAATGAGGAGAAGAATGCCTTAAAAGTCGAATTTGCCAGATGGAAAAAGAATCTCAAAAGTTCACTGAGGAGATTCATTCCTTCAGAGTTAGACTGGAGCAAATGGAAGCTAATGACTTTATGAGAAATCAAGATGCTGTTAAGCAGATCCAAACACATGAAAGAATAGAAGGCAATGTGAAATATCTCATGGGAAAAACCACTGACCTGGAAAATAGATCCAGGAGAGATAATTTAAAAATTATTGGACTACCTGAAAGCCATGATCAAAGAAAGAACCTAGAAATCATCCTTCAAGAAATTCTCAAGGAAAATTGCCCTGATGTTTTAGACCCAGAGGGCAAAACAGAGGTTGAAAGAATCCACAGATCACCTCCTGAAAAAGATCCTCAAAAGAAAACTCCCAGGAATATTATAGCCAGGTTTCAGAATCCCCAGATCAAGGAGAAAATACTACAAGCAGCCAGGAAGAAACAATTTCAATATTGTGGAAACACAATTAGAATAGCCCAGGACCTGGCAGCTTCTACACTGAGGGAACGAAGGGCATGGAATATAATATTCCAGAGCTCAAAAGATCTGGGAATGAACCCAAGGGTCACCTACCCAGCAAAACTGAGTATCTTGTTTCAGGGGAAAATATGGTCATTTAGTGGAATAGAGGACTTTCAAGCATTCTTGAGGAAAAAACCAGAGTTGAATAGAAAATTTGACATTCAGACACAAGAAGCAAGAGATGCTTGAGAAGGTAATCAAGGAAAAGAAATCAAAAGGAACTTATCAAAGTTGGACTATTTACAGTCCTACATGGAAAAACAATAACTGTTTTTGATGAAAACTTTCTCAGTATGAAAATAATTGAAGAAGGGTACATGGCATATGTTCACAGGTATACATGGATAGAGCGCACAGGTTGAATTTGATGGGAAGGGATGATTATTTGTTCGGTTTTTTTTTTTTTGTTTTGGAGGGCAATTGGGGTTGGGTGACTTGCCCAGGTTCACGTGGCTGGGTTTTTGTTTGTGTGTTGGGTGTCTGGGGCCAGATCCAAGCTCGGGTCCTTCTGGCTCCAGGGCTGGCTCTCTGCTCGCTGCGCCACCTAGCCTCCCCAAGGAAGGGATGATTCTTAAGGGGTGAAGTCAAGAGATGAGAGAGGAAAGTGGCAAGAGGAGATGGAGAGAGACAGAGTAGGGCAAACTATCTCATGTAGAAGAGGCAAGGGGAAGTAGTTGCAGGGGAGGGGAAGAACAGGAAGGCAAAAAGGCAAAAGCATATTCTCATTGAAGTTGGCTCAAGGAGAGAATCACATACATACTAAATGGAATATCTTACCCTCACTCACTCTCCTGAGTAGGGGAAAGGGGAATGAGAGGGGGGATGATGGAGGGGAGGGCATTCTGGGGAGAGGGGAAGTTAGAAGTACTCACTATCAAAGAGGGACAGGATCAAAGTAGGGAATGAACCAGGTGGGAGGTGAGACAGGTGGGAGGGAAATATAAGCAGTCTTTTACAATATATCTATTATGGTAATGTTTTGCATAGCTAGACATGTACAACACATACTGAATTGCTTATCTTCTCAGAGGGAGTGGGTGACAAGGGAGAAATGGAATGGATCTGAAAATCAAAGTTTTAAAATTAAATGTTTCATAAGATGTCCAGGCAGTGGGGCTCAGAGATTCACCTTGCCCTAATGGCAAAGTCGAAGGGGTATGGGAGAAGATATGGGAGAGAGCAGATTGGATGAGGGGATATCTAGTGGGACTGCTATTCTGGGGTGGTGGGTAGGGAAAAAATGGGAGAAAAATGTAACTCATAATCTGGTGGAAATGAATGATGTAAACCAGAAGTTAATAAAGCATTTGTTTAATTAAAAAAAAATAAAGAACAATTGATTCCAATACTCTACAAACTATTTGGGAAAATTAGTGAAGAAGGAGTCCTACCAAACTCTTTCCATGACACAAATATGGTACTGATTCCTAAATCAGGGAGAGATAAAACAGAGAAAGAAAATTATAGACCAATTTCCCTCATGAATTTAGACGCAAAAATTCTAAATAAAATATTAGCCAAAAGACTCCAATAACTTATCACAAAAATAATACACCCTGATCAGATAGGATTCATTCCAGGAATGCAAGGATGGTTTAATATTAGGAAAACCATCAGTATAATTGAGCATATCAACAATAAAACTAGCAGAAACCACATGATCTTCTCAATAGATGCAGAAAAGGCTTTTGACAAAGTACAACATCCATTCCTATTAAAAACACTAGAAAGTATAGGAATAAATGGAGCCTTCCTTAAAATTGTTGATAGCATCTATTTAAAACCATCAGCAAGTATTATATGCAATGGGGATAAATTAGAAGCCTTTCCAATAAGATCAGGAGTGAAACAAGGGTGTCCACTATCACCCCTCTTATTCAATCTGGTACTAGAAACACTAGCAGCAGCAATTAGAGAAGAAAAAGAAATCAAAGGAATCAAATTAGGCAAAGAAGTGACCAAGCTATCACTCTTCCCAGATGATATGATGATATACTTAGAGAATCCTAGAGAATCAAGTAAAAAACTACTTGAGACAATAAATAAATTTGGCAAAGTTGCAGGATATAACATAAACCCACATAAATCCTCAGCATTCCTGTACATCTCTAATGAAACTCAACAGCAAGAGATAGAAAGAGAAATTCCATTTAAAGTCACTGTAGACATTATAAAATATTTGGGAATCTACTTGCCAAAACAAACCCAGAATCTATATGATCACAACTACAAAACACTTCTCACACAAATAAAATCAGATCTAAATAGTTGGAAAAATATCAATTGCTCGTGCCTGGGTTGAGCTAATGTAATAAAAATGACAATTTTACCCAAACTAAACTATATATTTAGTGCCATACCACTCTATTTACCAAAAAACTACTTTCTAGAGTTAGACAAAATAATAACAAAATTTATTTAGAAAAATAAACGGTCTAGAATATCAAGGGAATTAATGAAAAGAAATGCTAGGGAAGCTGGACTAGCTATGCCAGATCTCAATTTGTATTATACAGCAGCAGTCATCAAAACTGCTTGGTACTGGCAGAGGTGCAGAGGAGTGGATCAATGGAATAGATTAGGAGCAGGAGACCCAGCAGTTAATGAACATAGTAATCTATTGTTTGATAAACCCAAAGACCCCAGTTTTTGAGATAAGAATGCACTATTTGACAAAAACTGCTGGGAAAACTGGAATACAGAATGGCAGAAACTGGGCATAGACCATTATCTAACACCATATACCAAAATCAAGTCTAAATGGGTGCATGATCTAGGTGTAAGGGATGATACTGTAAGCAATTTGGGAAAGAAAGGAATAGTTTACCTGACAGATTTGTGGAGAGGGGAAGACTTTAGGACCAAACAAGAATTAGAGAGCATTATAAAATGCAAAATGGATAATTTTGATTATATTAAATTGAAAAGCTTCTGTACAAACAAAGCCAACGTAACCTAGATCAAGAGGGAGGTGTGAAATTGGGAAAGAATTTTTACAACTTATGTCTCTGATAAAGGACTCATTTCTAAAATTTATAGAGAATTGAGCCGAATCTATATGAATACAAGTCATTCCCCAATTGATAAATTGTCAAAGGATATGTACAGGCAGTTTTCAGAGAAAGAAATTAAAGATATTTATAAACCTATGAGGAAATAGTCTAAATCACTATTGATTAGAGAAATGCAAATCAAAACAACTCTGAGATACCACATCTCCCCAGTCAGATTGGGTAAGATGAAAAAACAAAAATGTGACCAATGCTGGAGAGGATGTGGACAAATTGGAACACTAATACATTGCTGGTGGAGTTGTGAACTTATCCAACCATTCTGGAGAAAAATCTGGAATTATGCCCAAAGGATTATAAATAAGTTCATACCCTTTGACCCAACAATACCACTTCTAGGGTTATATCCTAAATAGATCACAGAAGTGCGAGAAAGACCCATATGTACAAAAATATTTATAGCAGCCCTTTTTGTGGTTGCAAAGAATTGGAAACTAAAGGGGTGCCCATCAATTGGGGAATGGCTAAACAAGCTGTGGTATATGAATGTAATGGAATATTATTGTGCTATAAGAAAGGAAGAGGTGACGGATTTCATAATTACCTGGAGAGACTTATACAAACTCATGCTGAGTGAGAAGAGTAGAATCAGAAGAAATTTGTATACAATCACAGACATACCATATCTGTGATGACCAACTATGACAGACTGGACTCTTTTCAGCAATGCAGTCATATAAGTCAATCCCAAAAGACTCAATAAAGAGAGAAAGGCTCCATCTAGAGATATAACTAGAAAGAACAGAGCCTCAGATCTGATGGAAGCAAACTAAATGATCTTTTTCTTTTCATTGTTTGGTTTTATTTCTTCTTTACCATCTTTAATCCCACCTAATATAATACGCCTTTGTAATTGGAATAATATCTAATATGAAGGTATTTGCAGATCCTATACTGGACTATATGCTGTTGTGGGGGTAGGGGGGAGGGAAGTAAAGGAAATTAGAAAATCAAGGAACTATGGAATTGAATCTTGTTTACTGAAACTAAACTAATAAATTAATTTAAAAAATAAAAATAATAAAAAAGAAGTTATGCAAAAATTTATGACTGCCCAGCTTGTGCACTTCCTTACATATGGTATTAGCTCCTCCCTGTTCCACCTCTTTCTGTTCTTTCAGCAATAAGGGTTCATACCTTCTGTTTCTTTAACAGAGGCTTGATATAATTAACTCAAAACTAAGTACTAAATACCTATTTACTTGCCAATCAAAGGCAAGGAAGATCTTCAAATCCCACTAACATCACAGTCCATCTCAGTGTTCCTCTTTATTTTATGTGTAACTTGAGCACCATCTTTTGTGTAAGGCCCCAACTATGGATGCCCTTCCTTCAAAACTACCTTGTATTTATCTCTGTTATTTATTTTTCTTTAACTACACATTTGTTTTAGACATTTTTATGTATACTTACTTTCTCTCACATTAAAATATATAAGGTAATTATGATTAGGGATTCTTTCTTTCTTCATACTTGTATGCCCACTACCTAGCACAAAATCTAAACAGAGTAAGTACTTAATTCAGATATATTTTTAATACAGAGGAAGCTAGGTATTGCAGTCAATCTCCATTCACTGCTCTGTCCCTGTAGTTAGGAATGTCTGACTTCAAAACCTTTCTCAGACACTTCTGAGCTATGTGATCCTGGGCAAGACACTTAAACCTTGCCTCAATTAAATCCACTTTAATATGGGGATAATAATAACATTTATCTTCCAGGCTGTTGTGAAGATAAAAGAGATAATATCTGTAAAGTGCTTTTTATTGTGGCTGCCATTAAATAGGTGCCTAACAAATGCTGATTCTTTTCTCTTTTGTTGATTGATTGACAGATATGAATGATATTGTAGATGGGAGTAGGCCAAGACTTGGAAATTAATTAAATATGGAAGGTAAGGAAGAGTAAAGGACCAACAATCTAAGGTTATAAGCTTGGGTTACTGTGATAGTGATTGTGGTGCCATCAATAGACTGTGATGTGAAAAGTGGAGAGTTTAGGGAACAAGGAGATAATGAGTTCAGTTTTGGACAAGTTCATACTGAATAAACAGTTGGAGATAGCTAGGTTAGAGTAGCAAGATCCTACCCAAAGAGAAGCATACTGTACTATCCTTACGTCAGAAGGTGACAGTTTTCTTTCAAGTACTTTAGGGTATATTCAAATGCAAAAGGAGGCAATTTTCTCCTGTAATTTTTCTATCAAAGAAAAAAAAATCTACTTTGCTATAAAACGGGAAACATGAAGTGAGGACGTGCCAGACATAGCCAGCATCTACTTACATGAAACTCCCAAACTGCCTGGTCTAATCCACTCAAAAAACATTAACACTTTGTTGCTCACTAGGTATCTGCACTCCTGTGTTTGAGTTACTAACAGCCACATAATCAATTTGCTGGATTTTTTTATTTTGTTTTTCAATAAATCCACTGGTTGATTGGTATTGCAGAAACCTGGCCTGAATATAAGATTTGAAGTGTGGAATTTCTGCCCTGACTTGCCCTATTACACTAAGAGAGACCCATGTCTATCTGAAATATAATCGAATACCATATTCTTGAAGAGCAGATGCCCATATATTCTCTTCCAAAGCCAGAAAAATGGTTCAGTACCCTAGCCTCATCTTTGTCAATTTATGGTTGCCAAGTTAATCCCTGGTCCACAACAATAGGGGGGCAAAATATATCTCTTCTGAGCATTGGTGAGCTAGAGTTGGCTCATACTCACTGGTAAGAGTCAATTATTAATTTTTCAGCTGAGTATTTACACCTAAGAAACTGTAAAACACTACACATTTAGATTTGATATACAGTTTTGTGATTGTTATAGATTTAAGAAAGTAATGCAGAAAATGTTAGTAATTAAGATTAAACTTAAAAGTTTAATGACTCTTGGAAGTTAGCCATTAAACATTTAGCAGCACACCCCTGCTTGTAAGGTGCATTGAAATATTAAAGAGAAAAATAAAGCTGTATTAATTAATACTATCATCACTATTGAGAGAAAGCTGTGATGTAATAGGAGAATACTGTACACTGTGCCAAGACACATAGATATGAGCCCTTCTCTGACCACTTATTACATGTGATTTTGAGCAAGTCACTCTGTAGCCTTCTACCTCAGTTATTTCACCTGAAAAATTAGACAGTTATAATGAGAAATAATATTAGTAAAGCACTTTGAAATCAATTATTTTTGTATCCAATAATTCTTCACAAAACACCTACTATGTGCATGATATTGTGCTAAATGCAGGGAACACATAAATAATTCACAAGGTGTTAAAGTATTTAATCACAAAACCATAACAACTAACACGAATATATATAGTGCTTTAACATGCAGAAATCAAAGTCTAGCAAAGACTAAGGACTTGTCTAAATTCATATGACAAAAGTTATGAGAATTAGGACTCCAATCCTGATCTTTGGACTCATAGTCTAATGTTCTTTTCCTACTTGTCCTGAGACAATTGATTAGTTACTTAATGTTTCTTAGCTTTTTCTCCTCCTTCTCCTTCTCCTCTTCCCCTTCCTCCTCCTCCTCTTCTTCCTTTTCCTCACCTTCCTTTTTCTTTTTCCTCCTCTAGAATAAGGGCAATAATAGTTTCACTATTCACCTTACATAGTTACAGTGAATATCTAGTGAATGATGAAAATAAAATGTTTTGCATCAAAGGCATCATCTGCACTTGTATCTTCATGCCTGTATTGTTTTGTTTTTAATCTTGCTCTTCACTTGTTCTTCTCCTAACTGTCTGACTGCTCCTTTTCAGTATCATTCGCTTGAGACTAATCTAAGTAACATCTACTAACTGTGACTGACATTTAAGACTGTCCTCTGTTACCCCTATGCCAATACTTCCAAACTCACTATATCTAACCCTAGTGTCTCTTTGGTGTTCCCACCCAGTGTAACCAACTACCTTTTTGTCATTTTAAACTAGTGATCCCAGAAGCATCTCAAATTGAATATCCCAAAAAACCGACATCTTTTCTCCCATATATTCCTTTTTTCTCAAGCTTTCCAGGCAGTTAAAGGTTCCTATCACCTTCCTATTCATCCAGATTCAGGCTCACAATCTAAGTGTATCTTCATCTCCTAAACTGCACTTACCTCACACATTCAATCTGCTGTCAAAACTTGTCAATTGGACTTTTGCATCCTCTTTTCTCTACTCACGTAATGATCACCCTAGTACAGATCTCCATTACCACTATTACCAGACTATTTCCATAAGCCTCATAATTGGTCTCCCTGACTAAACTTGTTCCTCACTCCAGTCCATCATCTGGTAATTAGCTAAAGTAATTTTCCTATAGTGTAAGTCTGGACATATCATCTGACTCCTAAACAATTTCCTCTGACTCTATTACCTAAAGGATAAAATATAAAATCCTATGTTCAAAATTTAAAGTCCTTCCTAGCCTGGCCTCTTCCTACACTTTAGATCTTCTTACATTTGACTTGTCTCTCCTGAATGGTCCAATTCTATTATACCAACCTTGCTATTCCTCATCCAAACTATCTCCCTATTTTTGCATTTCACTGGCTATCACTCATCCATAAAACATTTTCCTTTCTGATTTCTGACTTCCAGTGAACCAGGCTTCTTTGAAAACTAAGCTGAGATCCAACTTTCTGGAGAACACTTATCCAAATCCAACACTCACTGGTGCCTTTGTTCTGAGATGATCTTCAATTTCTGCTGTAAATATCTTTTTTACATTCTTATCTGAATATTGTCTCTCATATTAGAAAGTGACCTTTCCTAACTTAGAGAAAAAGGCAGCTAAGTAGGTGGTGCAGTGCAAAAAAAGTTTGACTTGGAGACAGGAAGACATGGGTTCAAATAGCTAGGAAAGACACTTAAGCTCTTTCTCAGTTTTATAATCTGAAAAATGGGGATAATATGTGCTTCCCAAGATTATTGTGAGAAAAAAAAACTAAGCTGATGTCTATAAAGACTTTATGATCTTTAAAGTTCTATAGGCTAGGTATTATAAAGATGATAAATCATCGTGGTTGAGAGGTACATCTATCTCTATATCTAGATATATCTATGTTTATCCTTTTTCTGTATGTCTGTGTCTCACATTCATGTATGACAGACTTTAGGGTAGACTGTAGGATTAGTAGGTTAGAGTCTGGATAAAGTGGGTCAAAGTCCAGTCTCTTACCTCTACTGACTGAGTAACCTTGGGCAAGTCACTTGATCTCTCAATGACCCTAGGCAACTCTCTAAGACTAGAAATTACAGAAGAGTTATTGATCTTCATTGGTAGAAATCATTTCATTACCTGGGATTCCCTATACCAATACAATCTTAGATGCAAGTAAAAAAAAAGAAATATTGGATATGTGTATGTCTACATATTGATGTATTAGATGACAGATAAATAAATAAATTATACAGCTACACATTGTATGAGTGCATTCAAATGTGTTTATAATGGCTGTGTTTATACAGAAGGATATGCTTTTAAGAAAAGGGCAGGGGCAGGAAAAACTTGAAAGCAACTATTATTTCTACTTGATAACTTGTTATGAATTTCTCTTTAGGAGTAATTGCATGCAATTTTACTTTGTTACCTAGAATTTATAAATTTTACAGCTCTTAATATGTGATATAAATAGTAGTTTTGCTTTTTGTCTGTGTATCCCTTAAAACCTAACCAGAGCCTTACTCATAGTAAACACTTCATAGATGTTGGTGGAATGGAATGAATATCATATCATTGAATATATCAATTAATATATATATATGTATATACATATACATATTTCAATGAATATCAATTGACTTTGTATGCCCATTTGTTAAGTCAAGACTAGAATTCAAGTCACTCAATATAGTTTCCTTTCTACTAGACTAAGCTGTTTCCTAAAAAATGAATGCAATACTTTCCCTAAGATATACATATATGTGCCTCAGAGGGTCATTTTGAAGCAAGTGCTTTGTAAACATTAAAATTTTGTGGGGACTGGAGTTATTATCATTATTGTCATCATAATAATGATCATATTACTCATTACTTAAATAGTCTTTTTTCTAGGTCTCAAATTTCTCTTCTCTTTAACAAGGAGGTGCAAATGAATGAGCTATGGTCTCTTCCAACTCTAAATATATGATCATAAAAATTAAAGGGCTTAAAAAGGGATTCTCAGCCTTTAACACTAGGATGCTAAAGCTCATTCCAGTTTTGACATTCTGTACTTCATGATTCTAAGTTTTGTTCCATCTCTAATATTCTGTGATCTGTGAATGAATGTATTTTTCTCAATATTTGTATACAGTGATTCTTCTAAAGAGTGGTGTTTTTCCCATATTTTGCTTTTATTTTTAGTTTGAATAATAATGAACAACTTTCTTTTTGCTTCTTAATGTATATTTTTCACAGCTAAACCTTATTTAGTTGAAAAGTGAATAATGTACTTTCCTTCTTGTATCGTAGCACATGAACTTCTGAATAAGTGTGGATAAACATGCACATTAATTTACTGCTGATATTTTCATGCCCTGTCATGTCTTTGACTCTCCCCCTCCCTACCTTTCACTCCTTACTGAAATGTAAGAATAGTGTGCCAATATAAAACACAACTAGTGCTTTGGTTGGTTCCACATACCCATCCGTTTTTTGAATTTGTGTTTATAGAGAAGAAAAAATGGTATTCTAATAATGCTAGAATTTTTTAATTTTAGTTGGGTAAAATTGTCAATGGAGATCAATGATTCTTATTTTTCCTCATTTATTACCTACTTTTTCAAAAACAGATAAATGTAGCCCCCTTATCAGCAAGGAGACTGATGGGATATATATATATATATATATATATATATATATATATATATATATATATTTGGTTTTGTCTCACCCAGTAGAAGAGATGGAAGGATCACTGGAGGCAGAATTCTCAGGAGTGTAGGGAAACCTGGGAAATTTGCAAAATTTCCTCTGGCCAGCAGTGAATTACAAGCAAAGAGCATTGTGATTTCAAACTAACTATAAACATAAGCCTTTGATTCATAATGCATTTAAGGAAGAATGTGCATGGACAGAATCTCCTGCCTTACCTGAATTAGGTGAATTTATCCCCCATGTAACCTTCCTCCTCTCTCACTTCATCACTGCCTGGAAAAATGGTATCACTTCCCCATAAATCTTGATTATTTTATGTCTATACTCTTGGGTTTTTGTTTTGTTTTGTTTTGGTTTTTGCTTGCTTTTTGGAGGGGGAAGGCAGGGCAATTGGTGTTAAGTGACTTGCCCAAGGTCACATGGCTAGCAAAGTGTTAAGTGTCTGAGGTCAGATTTGAACTCAGGTCCTCCTGACTCAAGGGCTGGTGCTCTATTCACTGTGCCCCCTAGCCACCACTGTCTATACTCTTATAATGAGTTTTATTTCCACATAAAACATGTCAGTTTTTATGATATTCTGAATGTTAACTTTAAATGAATGGACGCCACTACAGGAAGAGGGACAAAAGGGAACCCCTGAACAAAAAGCTTCAGATTTAAAGAATATTCTATATATTGAAATTTTCTGGAGATTTAGCAGGAAGCGTCACAAGGATTGAAACTGAAATATACTGGAGTGGCTAGGTGGCACAGTGAATAGAGCCCTGGCCCTGGAGTCAGGAGGACCTGAGTTCAAATCTGATCTCAGACACTTAACACAAAAACTAGCCATGTGACCTAGGACAAAATCACTTAACCCTAATTGCCCTACCTTCCCCCTCCAAAAAGAAAATAAATAAATAAATAAATAGAGAGAGAGAGAGAGAGAGAGAGAGAGAGAGAGAGAGAGAGAGAGAGAGAGATTTTAAAATGATATTTGTTAGATCTAAGGGATATTTTAGTAATTAGAGAGTGTTTAACAATCATGATGCTGAAGTTATTTTCTAGGCAAATTAAGATAGAATGAATAGCCAAAATTCAGGAAAAGAGAAAATCCAACTGAGTTGTCACTTTGCCTCAGACACACTAAAGACCTAGACAAAGAAGAATAGAATTCTCCAAGTAATTCCTTGTGTTCCAATGATCACTCATTCTTCTGGCCTCCCAGTTGTCATGTCTCACAAAGATTTTATATTTAACCCTAGGATACCCTAGGAGATTTTCCAGAAGAAAGCTCTTCAATGCAAATAACCTGGAATAAATAAAATATAGTTTATTTCAATATATCAAATATTTATGAACTGGCTATTTGGGGCTAAGCAATGGGCTCATTCCTAGAGTAGGTAAAGGAATGAGATGACAGACACTCTTAAGGAACTCACAATTTTATTGGGAAAAGTCATCTACATAGAAAACTCCAATATGCAATACTGCATAAGTGCATATAAAGAGTTAGTGGGAGTACTTCAATGTTAAGTCCATGATCAGAGAAGAGAGTGAATTCTGCAAAGTCTAATGAATTAAGCACTGGAAAGAACCTGAGAGATCACCTCTTCCTCACCCCCACTTCTCTACAGAGAAAATGGAGGCTTAAAGAGATGAAATGATGTGGGATTGCACTATGTAGGGACATACAGCTGCTGTCTGATTTCAGCAGTCTCCTTGGCAGCTACTACTGGATGACAAATTTATCCATTTTTTGGGCTTTTTTAAGTGTAAATGTAAGTACACTTACATTTTAATCTAGCAATATACAGATTAAAAAGTGATAAGTTTCATTCTGGAAATCCTGATTTTTACTTTTGCCTGAATTAAGTCAAATTGATTAAGTACATATACACAGATATAAATGCTATTTGGTTAATTGTCCTAGTGGAGGATCCTGGACTCCTTTAATTAATTTCTTGAGATAATCATTTCTGATAGCCCCTATGATAATTGCACAACTTTGTTCACAGGATTATTGTGAGGAAAATACTTTGTTAACTTTAAAGTGTGTAAAATGTACAAGTACAAGTGTGAAATGTAATTATGTCTTCAGAGACTTCATCTTTTGGCTTTTTGTAAATTTTGTTTCTTCTGCTGTCCAGGGTATCCTTTCATAGTGCTTTTGAGTTTTCTCTTTTCACTATCACCTTTGGTCAATCACAAGTAACATATAGTAGTAGTGTTGTGTAGATATATGGAGAGTAGGGTTAGGTACAGGGTTGGGGCAGTATGCCTAGTGAGGAAGCAGGAAGTATTCTGCCTGGTGCTATTGAAAGCCCAGTCAAGAGACAAACTAAGGAACTTCATTTAACTATATCCAGAGAATGTTTTCTATTATTGTTTTTCTTTCATTATGATTTTTAAGTTCATATTTTTGTACTATTCTTTTAAATAGGCAATAAGAAACATCAGTGAAAAGAATAGGGAGAGGGACAGTTCAAAGAATTATTGATATCTTTTCCCTTGGTTAATCATTCAGAATTCTTGGATTAACTTGAAACAGATCTGTGGCCCCTAATGGTACCCTGACAACCATTTGGGAAAGATGGACAGTCATTACTTTAGGTATTATCATTACACTACTTTTTAAGTAAAAATACAGTTGCTACTACTACCATGCACTACTGTAATCAGTAATATGATGTTAATTACTAGCAGCATAGTAGTAGTGTCACTATTACTACTATTAGGACCATTATTAATATCACAATTTCTAATATTAAAGGTAGAAAGCATTTGAAATACATGATACTATTTGAAATTTACTAAAACCCCATCTACTAAGATAGGACAGGAACTATTAGCTGTTTTATAGCTAAAACAAAAACAACTTAAGGCTTAGATTATTTTCCTCCAGGTCACAGAATTTTTCAATAGTCAAACAGACTCTATATCAGGTCTTCTAGAGTCATTTTCAGTGCTTTTCCTCTGCTTATTTCAAAAGTATGATTTTATCAAAGTCGACCATCATTCCACCAAATGAAGAAGACAATGACTTTCTGTGTTTCAGTTGCTGTAACCAAAATTTCAACACCTAATGTCCAAACTTCTGGTGAGGAATCCATTCCAAATTTAGCTAGGCTGGTCTTTGGACAACAATCACACAACACAGTCTGTTCCTGTGTCTCTACTTGAAGGCTTTCCAGATTGGTAGACAATGTTCAGGAATTGTGCTCTGCTGCTCTTGCCTTTGAAAAGGGGTATCAAAGGCCACCTCCATGCCATGATGAGGGATAAGAAAACAAATTTAACAAAAGTGAAGAATCATCTTGCAAAGAAAAAAAAACACAAACTATTTTTTCTAGGCACTCCATAACATAAACCTACCCTGGTCAACTTTATCTCTGACTATCGCCAATCTATACCATCTGCTTCAGCCAGGCTGAACTCCAAATCTTGCCAACCCTTCAATGTCCTTCAATAGTTCCATATGAAGTTTTTCTTAATAATTTTAGTAAAAAATGTCCTGCCCTCTTTCTGACCAGATCATCTATGGTCTGTGCAACATTTTTGTTCTTTGACTAAAGCCAATCCAGCAATTCATTATGCATTGTCTTTGCTATATTTTCTAGTTGTTTTGTGTGTTTAGGTCTTATCTCTCCCAAAAGATCATAACTTTCTTTTTTTTCTTCTTAAGATTAATCATTGCTGTATAGCACCTAGTTATACAGCAATATAAGATCTGTGCTTATGGTGAGTAGTAAATAATTACTTTTTTTTTGTGCCTTTTGGAGGGCAATTGGGGTTAAGTAACTTGCCCAAGGTCACATGGATAGGTTTTTGTTTGTGTGTGCGTTAAGTGTCTGAGGCCGGATCCGAATGCAGGTCCTTCTGACCCCAGGGCCAGCACTCTGCTCATTGCGCCACCTAGCCGCCCCTAAATAATTACTTTTCAATCATAATTTTGGACTTGGAAGTGATTGTAGAAATAACTGGGTAATCTTTCCTCTGAATGATGGAATGACCTCTATAGCATTTGCATGGACAAAGCAATCATCTCAAAAAGCATCGCATTCAATTTGAAAGCTTCAGTATCTGTTGGGAATTTCCTCCTTAAATTAAGCCCCAAATGTGTCTCATTATAAGTTCCCCTTCATCTTACCTTCTGGAGCTACAGAACATTTTTGCTTTAGTGTGATTTGTTCTGTGAGGTACCCCCCCAACTCCAAAATTCCATGTTCTTATGGTTTCACATATTTGAAGATAGTCATTCTGTCCCCCAGCCTCCCCTCCCTACAACAAGCCTCCTCTTCTACAAATGAAACATCCCCAATTCCCTCAAACAATCAGTGTATGACATGGTTTCTAGTCCCATCACTATTCTGTTTACCCTTTTTCTGGGCTGAATACAGTTTGTCACCTTCCTTAAGATGTGTTATCTGCATGTCTATAATGGATATGTTTTGCATGACGACACCTGTATAACCTACATTAAATTACTTGTCTTCCACGTGGGGGGGGAGGGGAAAGAATTTATAAATCAAGTTTTAAAAACAAATGATAAAAATTGTTTTTTTTTTAATGTAACTGGGGAAAATAAAATATTAAATAAATACAAAAACAAAACAACCACAACAGCAACAAAAGTATGTCCTAGAACCAATATGGGAGAAAAATAAATGAAAAAGCTTTCACAAGACACTTAATATATGCCAAGCATTATAGTAATGATTACAACAATATAAATAAAAAATAACAAAATAATTGAAACTAAATGTTGTAGAATTATGATGACCAAGTCTGGTCCCAAAGAAGAAATAATAGGTAATTTTCCTTGCAGAGGATGGGAACTATGACTTTAAAACACTGTAAAAAACAAGAAGGCTTTTGTGATATATTTGTTGATTTTGCTGTATTACTCCCCCCATTTTGCTATGTATGATGATTCTCTTGGTTGGGGAGAAAGGATAGATACATTGGGAAATGTAGATGATGAATAAGAGAAAGTATCAATAAAACTATATCTATATCTATATCTATATATATAATCTATTTATCTATGTATCTATCATCTATCTATCTATCTATCTATCTATCTATCTATCTATCTCTATTTTTCAAGTGATTCCCTGAACTGAACATAATATGTGCTCTGACCAGCAAAGTGTGACAACAAACAATTAGATCTCTATTAATGTAGTCTGAGAGCATCATATAATAATAGAACTTGAAAATAACTAAATCATCTACTCCAAGAGCTCTTAACCTGAAGACTATAACATTTTTTTTTTAATTTAGATAACTTGAACCAAGATGGTGGAATAGAAACAGTGCGTGCAAGGCACTCTCCTCCCAGATCACATCCAAACTATGTAAAAGGGGACTCTGAACAATTTCTGGAGCCCCAGCACCCACAGAATGACACAGAGAAGCTAACCTCCTGCTGAGGACAGCCCAGCAGCCCTGCAGGAAGGACCAGCGCAGCACTCTGGGAGCCAGCAGCACAGTGTGCAGCCTGTGGAGAGCCGAGCCCAGGTCCCTGTGAGCGGGTTTTAGCCCCAGGGTGGCAGGGCCAACAGCAGGCTGGAGGGACCCCAGAAGACCAGCAGCTGTGGCGATTCCAGAATTATCAACTCAGATATGCCTAGGACAAAGTGAGAGGTTAGTGCCCTATGGACTTTGGGACCAGTATTTGGGGAACACATGAGCTTCCTCCCCTGGGTGCTAGAAGCCACTGAGGAGACCCGCCATTTTGTAGTTTTCAGTGGCAGCTCCAGCTCCTGGTCTGCAAACTGTAGGGAGATCCAGCGATCAGTCTTGGGGGGGTAATTGCTCTTGCTTTAACCTCCCTGGATCTGGATTGTGATCTGGGGGGGGAGGTCTGGGGTGGGTATTCAGCTTGCCAGAAAGCTGTGAAGACCCCAATGTTTGGGGTGAAAGCTCCCCTGTCTGGTGGCATGGTCCTACTGTGGCACCAAGCCCAAAAGTCAAGTAATTAAGTGGCAACATGTCAAGGCAAAGGAAACAAAATAAATAGAAAAATGCAACCTTAGACTCCTATTTTGGGGCCAAAGAGGATCTAAGCAGGGAACAGGAAGAGGACTGTGAGGTCAGAAATCCTGCTCCAAAAGCCCCAAAGGAAAATATGAGTGGGTTACAGGCCATAGAAGACCTCAAGAAGGACTTTAGGGGCAGCTAGGTGGCACAGTGAGTAGAGCGTTGGCCCTGGAGTCAGAAGGACATGAGTTTGGATCCGGCCTCAGACACTTAACGCACACACAAATAAAAACCTAGCTGTGTGGCCTTGGGCAAGTTACTTAACCACAATTGCCCTCCAAAAACAAAAAATAAAACAAAAAAAAAGGACTTTATAAATCAAATAAGAGAAGTGGAGGAAAAATTGGGAAGAGAAAGGAGAAGGATGCAGGAAAAGTATGAAATGAGGCTCAACAGCCTGACTGAGGAAAACAACACCTTAAAAAATAGACTAACTCAAATGGCAAAAGAGGCCCAAAAGGGCAATGAGGAGAAGAATGCCTTAAAAAGCTGAATTTGTGAGATGGAAAAAGAATCTCAAAAGCTCACTGAGGAGATTCATTCCTTCAGAGTTAGACTGGAGCAAATGGAAGCTAGTGACTTTATGAGAAATCAAGATGCTGTTTAGCAGATACAAACAAATGGAAGAATAGAAGGCAATGTGAAATATCTCATGAGAAAAACCACTGACCTGGAAAATAGATCCAGGAGAGACAATTTAAAAATTACTGGACTACCTGAAAGCCATGATCAAAGAAAGAACCTAGAAATCACCCTTCAAGAAATTCTTAAGGAAAATTTCCCTGATGTTTTAGACCTAGAGGGCAAAATAGAGGTTGAAAGAATCCAGCTATCACCTCCTGAAAAAGATCCTAAAAAGAAAACTCCCAAGAATATTATAGCCGGGTTCCAGAATCCCCAGATCAAGGAGAAAATACTACAAGCAGCCAGGAAGAAACAATTTCAACATTGTGGAAACACATTCAGAATAGCCCAGGACCTGGCAGCTTCTACACTGACAGACTGAATGGCATGGGATATGATATTCTAGAGGGCAAAAGAGCTGGGACTGAACCCAAGGGTCACCTACCCAGCAAAACTGAGTATTTTATTTCAGGGGAAAATACGGTCATTCAGTGGAATAGAGGACTTTCAAGCATTCTTGAGGAAAAAAACAGAGTTGAATAGAAATTTTGACATACAGACACCAGAAACAAGAGATGCCTGAGAAGGTAATCAGGGAAAAGAAATCAAAAGGAACTTAGCAAAGTTTAACTATTTACATTCCTACATGGAAAAACAGTAACTGTGACTGATGAAACCTTTCTCAGTATGAAAATAGTTAAAGAAGGGTATATGGTCATATGAATACATGTGTGAATGTGTGTGTATATGGTTACAGTTATTTATGGAGAGAGGGCATAGATTGAGTTTGTTGGGAAGGACTTAAGGGGTGAAATTATGAGGTGAGAGAGGATAGTGGCAAGAGGAGATGGGGAGAGACAGGGTAGGGTAAACTATATGCTTCTTCATGTAGAAGAAGCAAGGGGAAATGGCTGCAGGGGATGGGAAGAATAGGAAGGCAAAAAGGCAAAACCACATCCTCATTGAATTTGGTTCAGGGAGAGAATGACATACATACTAAATGGGATACCTCAACCTGCAGCAGAATAGGGGGTAGGGGGATGAGAGGAAGGATGATGGATGGGAGGGCATTCTTTGGGGGAGGGGAGGTTGGAAGTACCCACTATCGAAGAGGGACAGGATCAAGTAGGGAATGGAGCAGGTCGGGGGTGGGATGGGTGGGAGGGAATTATAAGTAGCCTTGTACAATATATCTACTATGGTAATATTTTGCATAGTTCTACATGTACAGCACATACTGAATTACTTATCTCCCCAAAGGGAATGGGTGGCAAGGTGTAATGGAAATGCAAATTTAAAGATCTTCCCTGCCCCTAGCTTAAGTGCACCTGGAGCCTGTGGTGGGAGGCTTGTTTTTCAGGAAAGCCCACACCTTGATACTTTGTGATTGGGCAGTGGGTCAAGGAGGTTGTTACATTCTCTGAGCCAAGAGAAGGCTATATAAGCCCTGAGGAGAGGCTTTGCTTTGGGGCTCACTTTGAGAAATGTTGTGTGATTTGACCAGATGAGACTCTGGGAAGCCGTTGTTGAGAGCCCCCCGGCTTTGAAAACCCAGATGCTGATGCTTCCCTCTCTGGTAACTGTGATTTGGTATTGATATAATGGCTGGACAGTTTGGAAGCCTGTCTGTTTGATCTGTAAGTTCTGTAACTCTGAAGTTTGGGGTGCTGACCTTTTCCCCCTGAACTAGGTAATGTGTTTGTTTGATTAAAATAAGCTTGTTAACCCATTTTGAGTTGCTTTCCTTTTGAAAAGCAGATCTAAGAACCTGTGTTGGCAGCTACCCTGGGGATATTGGGGTGCTTGCTGCTACACAAGGGAGGAAGAGAATGGATGTGAAATTCGAGGTATTAAGATTAAATGTTTCAAATATATATAAATACTATTATCAATGCTCTTTTGCATGTAATTGGGAGATAAGATGTGCAGGCATTGGGGCACAGAGATTCACCTTGCTCTAATGGAAAAGTCGAAGGGGGTATGGGAGAAGGTATGGGAGAGAGCAGATTGGAGGAAGTGATATCTTGTGGGATTGCTATTCTGGGATGGTGGGGAGGAGAAAAATGGGGAAAAAATTGTAACTCAAAATCTGGCGGAAATGAATGATGTAAACCAGAAGTTAACAAAGCATTTGTTTAATTAAAACAAAACAAAACAAAACAAAACAAAACAAAAAAAGAATTAGGAATCCCTACAAGGGATAAAAAATAGAAAAAAATAATAAAAAAATAGATTAAGGAGAAAAAAATTAAGAATGACTAAACTTCCTGAATGCCATGACAAAAAAAAAAATTCATAGAAAACATATTCCAAGAAATCCTAAAAGAATACTGCCCAGATCTCTCAGAACAAGGGGACAAAGTGGAAATAGAAAGAATCAAATGATTACCTCCTTAAAGAAACCCCAAAATGAAAACTCTCAGGAACATGATAAACAAAATCCAGAGCCTCCAGGTCAAAGAAAAATACTGCAAGCAAGCAGAAATAAAGAATTTAAGTATTGAGGATCCTCATGCAGCATCACATAATTTAACAGTCTCCACTATAAAGGAACAGAGAACTTAAAATACAGTATTACAAAAGGCAAAGAAAATAGTCTTATAGTAAAAAATGACTTGCCCAAGGAAACTGAGTATAATCCTAACAGAGGGGGAGAAATGGATCTTAAATGAAATGGAAAACTTCCTGAAGTAGTAGAGAAGCTGTCCTAATGAAAAGACCAGAGATGTGCTGAAACTTTAAAGTTCAAATAATAAAGAGAAACATAAAAAATAAATTTAGATAACTGATCTTTGGTATAATTAACTTCCCTCATATATTATGTATTTTATTTTTTTGCATTTTAAAACATTATTCTGATTAGATGGCCAGAGGGTCAAAGGTTAAATACCAGTGATTTAGTCTAATCCCTTCATTTTACAGATGAGAAAACTAAGGTCCAGAGAGGGAAAATAATCTCAAGGCCACACAACTAGTTGAATCCCTGTCTTTCCAATATATTTTTGTATTGTTTCTCTATTCTCTCAACTGTGTTCCAAATAATGAAATGTTTCATTAAAAAAGTCACATCTAGAGTTTATAAAAATACCACTTTGTGGCTACTCTTTCTGTTTTTAAAAATAAGAACTATTTCATATCTGTCTAGCTGTCCTTTCTTTCAGTAATGAATTGTTCATTATATTCCCTTTAAATCAGCCCCTTTAGATGACTCCTTTGACTAAAATGTCTTGGAATATATAAGGTCTTATTGATTCATTCATTCATTAAGAAAATAAACCAAAAACCAAAAACCAAACAAAACAAACAAACAAAAAAAAACAACTGAGTACTAACTATAAGTATAAAGCAATATCTTAGAGACTTTAGACATCCAAAATGAATGTAATTTAATATAATGTCCATGTTATATTTTGTGTAATAATTTTTTTCAAATGCTTTATTAACTTCTGTTTTATTTCATTCATTTCCACCAGTTTTTGTGTTACAAATCTTCTCCCTGTTTTTTCCCCTACCCACCTCCCCAAAATACCAGTCCCCCAGGATATCTCCTCCTCTCATTTACCAATTACATGTAAAGTAGTATAAATTATATATATATGTTTTTTAAGCATTTGGTTTAAAAACTTTGAATTCCAAATTCATTCCCTTCCTCCCTGTCACCCAAACTTACTGGGAAGATAAGCAATTCAATATAGTTTGTAAATGTGCAGCTAATGCAAAACATTACCATAGTAGATATATTGTAGAAGACTGATTATATCCCCCGCTTTCCCCCTCCCACTTGTTCCATTCTCTACTTTGGTCCTGCCCCTTTTCAAAAGTGTGTGCTTCCTACTTTGCTCCCACCCAGCCTGCCCTCTGTCCCATCATCCCCCCTCTCATCCCCTTCCCCCCACTCTCCTGAAGGGTGAGATACCCTATTTCGTGTGTATGTCATTCCCTCCCTGAGCCAAATTCAATGATTATAATGACCCATTCTCTTATGCCTTCCTGTTCTTCCCCTCCATTGTACCAATTTTCCCTTGCTTCTTCTATATAACATAGTTTGCCACATTCAGTTTCTTCCCATCTCCTCTCATTATATTCCTCTCTCACCTCTTGATTTCACTTTTTAAGTATCATCAATTCCTATTAAATTGGTCCTATGCCCTCTATCTATGTATTATTGTAAACATATATATACAATTCACATATGTATTCTTACATCTATATAATCTCTGATAAAACTATATATGTATATATGTATGTATGTATATATGTGTATATATATATATTTATATATAAATATATATACACATACACATATGTGTGTGTATTTCTATTCCCTTCAACTATTTTCATGCTGAGAAAAGTTTCCTCAGTTACAATTATCAGGAATGTAAACAGTTCAGCTTTGATAAGTTTCTTATGATTTCTTTTCCCTGTTTACCTTCTCATGCTTCTCTTGCTTCTTGTATCTGAAAGTCAAATTTTCTACTCAAGGCTGGTTTTTTCATCAAGAATGCTTGAGGGGCGGCTAGGTGGCGCAGTGAGTAAGAACGCCGGCCTCGGAGTTGGGATGACCCGAGATTGAATGCGGCCTCAGAAAATCAGCACCCACACATAAATAATGACTAGCCGTGTAACCTTGAGCAAGTTGCTTAACCCCAGTTGCTTATAAAAAAAGAATGCTTGAGAGTTCTCTAATCCACTGAATGACCATATTTTCCCCTGAAACATGATACTCAGATTTTCTGGGTAGGTGATTCTTGTTTTTATTCCCAGATCCTTTGAACTGTGGAATATCATATTCCAGGCCCTTTGACCCCTCAATTTAGAAGCTGCCCGATCCTGTTTTATTCTGATTGTGTTTCCACAATATTCAATTTTTTTTCTTCCTGGCTGCATGTAATATTTTCTCCTTGATCTAGGAATTCTGGAACCTGGATATACTATTCCTAGGAGTTTTCTTTTTGGAATCATTTTCAGGAGGTGATCTGTGGATTCTTTCAACCTCTATTTTGCCTTCTGCTTCAAAAACATTAGGGCAGTTTTCCTTGAAAATTTCTTGGAAGATGATTTCTAGTTTCTTTCCTTGATCATGCTTTAAGGTAGTCCAAATTTTTTTTAGATTATCTCTCCTGGATCAATTTTCCAGTTCAGTGTTTTTTTTTTTTTTCCCATGAGATATTTCACATTGCCTTCTAATCTTTCATTTAACAGCATCTTGATTTCTCACAAAGTCACTAGCTTCCCTTTTGTCCATTATAAATCTGAAGGAAAGATTCTCCTCAGTGAGGCTTTGAGATTCTTTTTCCATCTGGCAAATTTGGCTTTTTAAGGCATTCCTCTCCTAATCGCCTGTAAAAGCCTCTTTTGCCTTTTGAGTTAATATATTTTTTAGGGTATTATTTTCCTCCATCAAGCTGTTGACTCTCCTTTCATAATTTTCTTGCATCATTGTCCTTTATCTTCCCAATTTTTGCTCCACTTCTCTTATCTGCTTCTTAAGGTACTTTATGTCCTGTAACCAGCTGGTATTTTCATTTGAAGCTTTTCTTGCAAGAGTTCTGACCTCCCAGTTCTCTTTCTGTTCATTCTTCAATCCTCTTTGCCCCCCAAATAGGAGTCTAATGTTGAATTTTTCTGTTTATGTGTTTCCTTTGCCTGGGCACATTGCCACTCGATTACTTGACTTTTGGCCTTTTTGCCACAGTAGCACTCTGCCACCAGACAGGGGGGCTCCCATCCCAAATGCTGGTGTTTTTTCAACTGCCAGAGGTATTATTTGGGTGCTCTCTCTGAAGCCTCCACATGCTATGGCAAGCTGGTCAAACACCCCAAGACCTCTACCCTATACTGCAATCCAGGTCCAAGAAGGTTAAAGCAAGAGTGATTAGCCCCTAGTCTGGTCACTGAGTCCTCCTACATTCTGCAGGCCAAGAGCTGAAGCTGCTACATGTTGCCTGTTGTACCTAAGCATCTTAGGGGCTTCTTGCCCTGGGTGGATGAAACCAATGTGTTCTGCCAACTACTGGGTCCCAAAGTCCATACTGTACTGATCTCTCACTTTGTCCTTGGCATCTATGTGTTGATAATTCTGGAAATGGCCACAGCTGCTGGTGTTCACGAATCCCTCCAGCTGGCTGCTGGTCAGGCCGCCCTGGGGCTAAAACCTCTGGCTCATGGATGGTTAAGGTCAGCTTCCAGAGTGCTTTGCTGGCTGCTCCCTGCTGGGCTGCTGGGCTGCCCTCAGCAGGAGGTTAGCTTCTCTGTGTCATTTTGTGGGTTCTATAGCTCCAAATTTTGTTCAGAGTCCCCCTTTACATGAATTGGGGAAAGTGGAAGCTGGAGCCGAATTGAAATCCTGTTTCTACTCTACCATCTTGACTCCACCCCTTGTGTTATAATTATTTCTTTTATCCTTTTTTAGATTGAAAGTTCCATGAAGGCAAGGCCAATGCCTTATATCTATTTTGTATCTCCCAATGAATCTAACACAAGGCTCAACAAATAATTGTTGGTTGAATAAATTGATTGTCATGCCATTTACTCTCAGAATTTGGAATTTAGCACTCAGTTAAGTTGTATATGCTGCATATTCATCTTAGATTGTTTTTCTTCTCAAACTCCCTCAACGTTTTAGTAATTATTCTTTTAATTCTTAACCACTCTCTAGAGATGGATGTCCAAAATATCATAGTGTCAGAAAATACTCTAAGAAGGTTCTACACAAGCAACTTATAGAAAGTAGGAAAGGAGAAAGAAAAGAAGGAAGCACTATTAAATACTTATTCTGTGCCAGATACTGTGTTAAGGGCATTACAAATATCATTTCATTTGATTTTCACAGCTTCCTTGGGATGTAGGTGCTATTGCCACATTTTACAGTTGAAGGGAATGAAGAAAGGAAGTTAGGTTTCTTGTCTGTGGTCACACAGTTCCTAATTGTCTGAGGCTGGATTTCAACTAAGGTCTTTCATGACTCCAGGCCCAAAGGTCTATCCACTGTAACCAATTGTATGAAGAGACCGACTAAAGGAACTCACATTTTTTTGAGTTATATTAGTTCCAGTTCACAAGCAATTTCCTGTCCACTCTCTTTTAAGATTTTTTTTTAATTTTGTATTATACATAATAAAATAAATTACATGGAAATAATCAGAATATGAAAAGAAAGACTCTATCATTTGGGAATGAAACAATAGATCTCTTTAGCATGATCGCATGTATTATGATTCCCTTAGATTGATGTTTTTCTATTTCCCCCCTTTTATCAGAGGCTTGAAAGTCTTTCTTGCCTTATAAATTTACAATACTTCAAAACATCTGCTACTTCAGGTTTCATGCTGTGCATTAGGGTTCAGATAATTTGCTGAGACCTTTCAAGGCAGAACTTCAGCATAAACAACCTGGTAGGAAATCCAATGGAAGCTTGATCTTTTATGAGGTAACATAACTTTTGTTGAATATCCCCCATACTCTTCTTTTATAATTTTATTTTTCTCTTGGTATTCCCTTCCAAATGGCCTCGTTTCTATTTACACTTCTTTAGAAAAGAAATGTAGTCCTACATTAAAGCTGAGTCCAACCCTAGATATATGGGGGCCAGGGAGGACACACACAGTTATGAAAATATTCTTTTAAGAAATGACCTACTAATTCTGGTGACTGGATTAGGTATGTGATATCACACATAGATTTTATTCGGAATTTGCATAGAAAATATTGCCATCAAAATTAAAATAGATTTGGAGGAAAATTCAAGAATTTATTTGGGTATAGGAAGTAAATTGCAGGTTGCACAATTAGCCAAATGTACATATTAAGTGACCTTATTATTATTTTATTTACTATTATTTGAAATTTCATAAGGACAAATTCACCAAAAATTTTGAAGTAAAAATATCAAGGCATCTGTCTCAGGATTTATAACATGAATCAGATGAAATGGGTATTTGAGTTTTAATTTTTATTATTTTGTCTTTTTTTGGAATTTATTTATTTTAGTTTTCAAATATTTATTTCCACAAGATTTTGAAGTCCATATTTTTCCCCATCTCTTCCCTAATCCACTGCAATATGTCAAGCATATTTCCTCTAGTCTGCCCTCTCATATATCCCCCCTCCCCAAACTCTCCCCTTACTCTCTTACTCCTTACTTTCTTGTAGGGCAAGATGGTTTTCTATACCCCATTGCCTATATATCTTATTTCCCAGTTGATTGTAACAATAATTTTTTAACATTTGTTTTTAACACTTTTAGTTCCAAATCCTCTTCCTTCTTCCCTTGTCATTCACCCCAACTGGGAAGACAAGCAATTCAATGCAGTTTATGCATGAGTAATTATGCAAAATATTTCCATAGCAGTAATATTGTGAAAGACTAACTATATTTCCCTCCATCCTATTCCAAACTGGATTTATTCTATTTTCTCCTTTGACCAAGTCCCTTTACAAAACTGTTTGCTTCTGAGTATCCCTTCCCTCAGTTTGCTCTCCCTTCCATCATGCCCCCTCTTATACCCTTCCCCACTACTTTCCTGTAGGGTAAGATACACAATTGAGTGTGTATGTTATTCTCTCCTTAAGCTAAATCCAATGAGAGTAAGATCAACTCATTCCCTTTCATCTTCCTTTTTCCCCCTCCAATGTAATAGTTTTCTCTTGCTTCTTTTATGTGACATAATTTGCCCTACTCTATCTCTCCCTTTCTCCTTTTCCCCATATATTCCTGTCTCAACTCAGTTTTTTAGATATCATCCTTTCATATTCAACTCACCCTATGCTTTCTGTCTATATATACATGTACACACACATATAAATACACATCCAACCACCTATAAATACATATATATGTGTGTGTATATATATATATATATATATATATATACATATACATACATATATATTCCCTTCAACTATCCTCATACTGAGAAAAATCTCATGAGTTACAAATATTATTTTTCCATGTAGGAATGTGAACAGTTCAACTTTATTATTCTTATGATTTCTCTTTCCTGTTTAATTTTTCATACTTCTCTTGATTCTTGTATTTAAAAGTCATATTTTCTGTTCAACTCTGTTCTTCCTTTTTTCATCAAGAGTGCTTTAAAGTTCTCTATTTCATTGAGTGACCATATTTTCCCCTGAAATATGATACTCAATTTTACTGTGTAGGTAATTCTTGGTTTTAATCCTAGCTCCTTTGACCTTCGGATTATCATATTTCAAGTCCTTTGAACCCTTGATCTTGTGTTATCCTGATTGTGCTTCCACAATACTCAAATTGTTTCTACCTGACTGCTTGTAATATTTTTTACCTCAACCTGGGAATTCTGGAATTTGGCTATAATATTCTTAGGTATTTTCTTTTTGGTATCTCTTTCAAGAGGTGATTGGTGAATTCTTTCAATTTCTCTTTTATCCATTTGTTCCAGAATATCAGGGAAATTTTCCTCGATTATTTCTTGAAATATGATGTCTAGGCTCTTTTTTTGATCATGACTTTCAGATAGTCCAATAATTTGTAAATTATTGGATCTCTTTCCCAGGGCAATGATTTTTTTTTTCAATGAGATATTTCACATTGCCTTCTATTTTTTCATTCATTTGGATCTGTTTTATAGTATCTTTATTTCTCATAAAGGCATTAGCTTCCATTTACTCCAATCTAATTTTGAAGGAATTATTTTCTTCAGTGAGTTTTTGAAATTCCTTTTCCATCTGGCCAATTTTGCTTTTTAAGGCATTCTTCTCGTCATTGGATTTTTGGGCCTCTTTTGCCTTTTGAGTTAGTTTATTTCTTAAGGTGTTATTTTATTCAATTTTGGGGGATTCTCCTTTAGCAGCCTGTTGATTCACTTTTCATGATTTTTTTACATCACTCTCATTTCTCTTTCCAATTTTACCTCCACTTCTCTTACTTGATTTCCAAAATCCTTCTTGAGCTCTTCCATTGCCTGCATCTTTTTCTTAAAGACTTTTGATGCAGGAGTTTTGACTTTGTTGTCTTCTTCTGGTTCTATGTTTTGATCATGTTTGACACCAAAAACGATTTCATAGTTTGATTTTGCTTCCTCTATTTGCTCATCTTGTTAGTCATTTAATTGATTTTTGAGCTCTTTGCCATGGTAGAACTGTGCTTCCAGAGTGGAAAGTGCTATATCCAAAATTTCTCTGTTTTTCACAGCTGTTGTCAAAGATTCTTCTAGGCTCCTGCCTCAGAACTGTGAGGAGGACTGCCTCTCCAAAGTCTCTTCAAGCTCTCCCAAGTTAGCACTCCTCTTCACCCCAGGACAGCCATCTAAGACTGTGACCCAGATCCAAGCAGGAAAAAGCAAGAGAATCTTGTCTCAACCCCAACAAAGAGATTCTTGCAAATGCCCTCTGGTCAGCCACTTTTGTTGACCCTATGATCTGTGGGCCTAGAACTTTGGAAGCAGCTGCTACTTTGGCTGGCAGCCACCACAGTCTCCTCTGCCCTGGGAACTGGTTCTGGACAGTAGTCTTCTCTCACCCAGTTCCAACAGAGTTTCCCCACTGACCTTTTAATTTCCCTTTTGTCTTTATGGGTTGAGGAGTCTGGAAACCACCATAGCTACCAGTAATTCACTCTCTTGAAGTTTGCTCTGGTCAGTCTGTACCATGGGTTTGGGTTGGAATGGCCCATGTGGGACTGTGCTCTACTCCCAGTCTGGTGCGATAGACCCTTCCTGTTGGCCTTCTGGGCTGCCTTCAGCAGGAGATTTGTTTCTCTTTGTCACTTTGTGGGTTCTCTAGCTCTAAAATTTGTTTAGAGTCATTTTTTATAGTTATTGGAGGTAATTTGGTATGAGCTCAAGTAAGTTCCCCGGCATCTTGGCTCCACCCCTCTGGTATTTGAGTTTTAACAATATATAATTTTAATTAATTAATTAGTTTCAGAATTACTCATGTAATACCTCCAATGTGTACAATATAGTCCTTGGCATACCTTTACCTTCCTCTGTTTGAGTGAATTATTGCACATGTTTCAACCTGACCTCTATTTTTTCCCCCAACTTTATTCCTGACCACCTGCTGGTATAAATCTGAAGGGTCTAGCATGCTATTTGAGATTATGAAAGACAATAAAACCTTTAAAAGTCAAAGGAATGGATGCCCAGAAAAAAATTCTTTATCTAAAAGGGAAGCAATTTAGACTCAGAGGTCAATTGAATATAAAAACTAGAAGAAACATTAAAAGTAAGGCAACATGGTACAGTGAGAAAGCAGGGCCTTCTAAAACATAAGACCTAAGTTCAAATTCCACTTCTCATATTTAGTGCCTGTGTAATGGTAACAACTCCCTGAGTTTTATTTTCTTCTGCTGAATAATGAGGAGATTGGATAAAATGGCTTCTGATTTCCTTCACATCTCTAAATTTTTGATCCTAAATCATTTAGCCCAAAGTTCAATTTTTTTGCCTTTTTATTTTTGGATTAGAGAAGGCAGGGCAATTGGGTTAAGTACCTTGCCCAAGGTCACACAGCTAGTAAGTGTTAATTTTCTGATTCCAGATTTGAATTCAGGTCCTCCTGGCTCCAGGGCTGGTGCTCCATTTACTACACCACCTAGCTGCCCCCCAACCTCCAATTTTATAAAGGAGAAAAATTAATTTCCTAAACTCAGACTATCAAGGTAGTGATAGAATGAGTCCTACAATCAAGGTCTTAGTAGTCTCAGTTTTGGCCACTATAATTATAACACACAGATGTACTCATATGTCACTTACTGGACAGAGCATAATTATTTAGAAATTCACATTTTTTATTTATCCTTCATACATTATGTGATCAGTCTCCTTGGCTAACTTCCCTTGTAATCCAAAGTGAGTGGATGATTAGGCAGAGAATAGTATGGGATAGACTGGAATCTATGTAATCATGAGTGAGTTCTCAATTTTGTATTGGATTTGACCATATCCAGCTAGCATCAGTTCAGGTAAGAGAAATTCAGAATAGAAACACTATTTTAAAAAAATTGAGGATGAACTTTTTAAAGTTCTCTTTTGCATGCATCTCTAGCATGTGCTGTAGAGTTTTACTATTTTCCTTAGAACCAGGAGGAAAAGAGTCTTTCTATTGAAATGCTAATGGAGAAGCAGACTGTATAATAAGACTGCATCCCCTTTGGGTCTACATATAATTTACACATAAAATGAAATTGCACATGGCCCTATTTCATAACATATTTGTTTAATTATCTTCCGTAAAAAGCTTTTTTCAATTAATTTTCAATATTTAAAAAAGGAATAAAAATGTCAGTTTATCTGCATACCTGATAATTAAATATAGTTTGGGGAATAATTATATAATCTAATAGTGGAAATTTGTCCAGCTCTAATAACAACCATTTAGCAAGGGTTCTGCTAATTTCCCTCTTGTACAAGGGCTTGCTCTTTCTTCCAAAGAGGATCAGGCTTGAGGGGTATCAAATGTAGACAGCACATTGATTCCCACCCAAATGTATTTATGGAGTCATATCCTACCTTGAGAAATGTAAATGTCATCCCCTTATGAATTGGAAACTTGAGTTTCTAGATATCTGCATGGACTGTCAAAGCTAAACAGTAAACACAAGCTATTGTCTGAAACAGAAAATCAGTCATCAAATGTATGAATTTTGATTCATTTTATAATATATTATTAAGGCTAATCACTTATGTTTTGGTTCCTCCCCTCCAGATAGGACATTAAAACTCAGTGAAAGTTATTACCATCCTCAAGTAATACAAGTATATGTGAATTTTCACAATGGCTTTCATATTGTACTAGGAGTCAAATTCTTTGAAAGCATATAAGTATTTCACTGCCTGTAATGTTGGGACTTGGTTTTAGGTCTAGAGAGGAATACATAATTAAGTTATACTCATCATCCTGTTATTCCTCAAAGAAGACACTCTGTTTTCCATCTCTATTTCCTATATATCCTGACTGGCTCTCCCTTATGTCTGAAATGCATCCCTTCTTCATCTCAATCTGTTGGACCCATTTTTGTTTTGTTTTGTTTAAGTTTGAGTTAAATTTTCATTATGAGCATGAGGGCTTTCCTGGTCCTCCCAACTTCTATTACTCCACCCCTTAAGGCTACCTTGTATTTGGAAATAATCTTTAGTTTCCATAATGATGGTGGTGTGTAATTATATCCCGTATGTACCAAAATGGATACAAACGTGATGGTAGCCACAGTATCTTTGGAAAACTTGCAATAATCTACTCAAAAAGCTCTCTTTACATCATTTTCTTCCTATCAGATGGTTTCATTTGTGGACAGAATATGTATTCCCTTAGCATAATATAGATAATGATGAAGATAGCTAATAATAACTAACATTTATATAATGCCTACTTGTGCCTGTCACTGCTAAGGCCCTTTACAACTAGCATCTCATTTGATCCTCACAACAACCCTGGGAGGTAAGTGCTACTATTTTCCCCATTTTACAAATGAGGAAACTGAGGCATACCGGGGTTAAGTGACTTGTTCAGTGTTACACAACTAGTAAGGGTCTGGGAAAAGATTTAAAATCAAGTCTTCTCAACTCTAAGTATAGAGTTCTCTAAACTCTTTTTAGAAGTGAGGCCATAATTCAGGAATCTGTTGATCACAGTCACTTTGAATAATTACCTAAGTGGCAGCTGGCCGAGGCCCTTCTAAGTCCAAAGGAACTTCCTCTTCCTGGAGATGTATTTGAAGAATTCCTGGGAAGGAAACAGAGTGGAAGCTGTTTAATTTGTGTGACTAATTGGGGTCTGCCAATTCCCCTCTCCTTGGGTAAAGTATTTCCAATCACTGGCAGTACCACTTTGTGCAAATTAAAATTCAAGAACGGGCCCTTCACCCTCTACTCCCAATTGATTTGGTCCAAGTAATGCCTCCATGAAAATTGTGTTTTAATCTTGACTCTTGTTAAAAATAAATATGCAGAAATGTTTTGGCTCTTCAAATCATTCTACATTAAAAGTCCATCTAAATGCAATCAACTTTATTCACTCACATAAAAATTAAATTTCTTCCAAAGGTGAGCTATCATACTACAACTCTATAGTATAGTTTCTTTCTGGTTACTAAAATTCCATAGAAAATTTTCACAGAGCTAAGATTTTTTTTTAATAATTGTTCTATCCACTGTGCCACCTACCACAAGGGATAGACCACTGGACATGGAGTCAGGAAAACCTGCATTCAAATTGAGTCCAAGGCATTTAATACCTGTATGACCCTGGACAAATCATTTTGCACTTTCTTCCTCAGTTTCCTCATTTGTTAAATGGGAATAGTAACACCTTTGTCCCAAAACTATTATGAGGATCAAATTAGCTAGCAGGTCTAAAATGCTTTGAAATCTTTAAAACACTGTATAAATACTAGACATTGAGCCAGGTAGGTGGAACAGGGAATAAGGAACTGGGCCTAGAGTCACAAAAGACCTGAACTGAAATCCAGCCTCAGACACTGTATAACCCTGGGCAAACTTCTGTTTGCCTCAGTTTCCCAAACTGTAATATAGATATCACAATAATGCTTACCTTACAGAGTTATTGTGAGGCTCAAATAACATAATATTCATATAGCACTTAGCATAGTACCTGGCATATAGTAGACACTATATAAATGCCTGTTCCCTTCCCCCTTCCCTTTGCTGTCCCTTTCTTCTATACCCTTACGTGTCCCAATAATGGTTAAAAATAAAGAAAAGAAAAAATAAGATAAAAAATATTTTTCTAAAAACCAAACAATTCCAACTAATTTTTAACTAGAACTATGAGTTTATTGTTATTAGGAAGTCCCAGTGAGTAAAACCCTTCAACCATTGCCGATCAAATACTATAGTACAATTTACAGTCTGAGAGAGTCACAGAAAGCAATTGTTAATTAACCATCTATCTTGGTTAATGTCACAAAGAAAGTATGTATGGATCAGAAGGTAGAGCTTGAATTGACATCTCCCTCACTGGAACTAAGGTTTTGCAACTATCTAGTATACATATTGCTGTCTCATCTTCTCTCTTTATTGCAAGGATAAGAAGAAACATATTGGTATAGAACTATCCTCCAATTGTCCTGTGAGATGTGCAGCTATTATTTTCCTTACTTTATAGATGAACAAGTAGGATCCTTAGATCTGGCAACTGGAATCCAGAACATCTGGGCTGCAGTCTCAGCCCTTCTTATACATGCGGAAGGAACTTAACATCTGACAGGACAGCTGCTGATCTCTATTGCTGTTGAAAGATTCCATAAACCGATGAAAACACAGGTCCAGACCCTAAGTCACACAGCTAGTAAATATGGGAACCAAGATTTAAAATAGAATACTATGGTATTAGAAGAGGACTTTTTCTATCATGGAATTTAGCCTTTTTTTTAAATTGGAGACTACACAATCTAAACAGAGGGTCTCATAAACTTTTATATCTAGAAAGGATATTAAATATAATTTTGCCCAAGTCCCTCAAATCTTGGGTGATAAAACTGAGGTGGACAGGGATGAATTGACTTACTTACAATCAAATAGTTAGCTCCTAACTGAGTTAAGGCTGGAATTCAGGTCCCCTGGCACCTTACTCTTGGTCCAGTGATGTTTTGCCACTTTATTTAAGACCAATCAGCTATTTATGCAAATAAATTGGAGACCTCAAAAAACAAATCAAACAATCATCCTCTCTCAGGAAATCTAGTTTCTAAAATCCCTCAACTAGAGGCCTGTTTGTAGTCTTTTTGTTATTTTTTTAAATAAAAATATTATAAATAGATATATAGAGACTGCAAAACTCTCTCTTCTTAGTCCTCTCACATATTCTTTAGTTATTTGTCCTTCCTTCTGAAAGAGGACCATTGACTTCAGGGAAGTGATGCCTCCTTGACTGGTCTACAAAAGGTCCCAGGCCAATCCCCACTTGATCATTGTTTAGGCCTGATTGGCTCAAAGTGAATGTAAATAGCAATTGTTTCTGTCTTGGCTAGAAATCCTGAAGGTCTTCCCCTTCCAGAATGATTTTTTTTACAAGGTAAAAGAGGCCATTCTCTGTCTTATTTCTTTCTTACCTCATATTCTAAATGTCTCTAGAAGGTAAAAGAAATTTTGATAAGAGATTTTCCCCAGGAATTGGATCATGGGGGCAGTGTAGAAGGAGGTACACAGTTGATGTATAAATTATTAAAAACAAGTCTCTGTTGGTAGAAAACTGTGTGGTTTTTGAAAGGTAGGTTGTCTTCAGACTATGAATCAAGATGTTTGTGGAGTTTCCATCCACCAGGAAGACCCAATGTAGCATTTTTATAGTCACAATATCAGTGCTGAAAGGGTTAGAGAAAGTCTTCAAAGTCTACCTTCCAAACAAAACAGAACTGGTTTGTATTTGGTGATAGGGAAATGGGGCAAGGACTTCAAGGGTAGAAAATAGCATAGATTTGAACTGATTCACAAAAGAGCCACTATAGGGTAAGAAACAGAGTATAGTCAGGACAGAGGTGATAACCTGGGGGAAAAGGAGGAACTAAGGGGTGGAGAGTTTGGGAAATTGGAGGGAATAATGAAAATGAAGAACAGGCATAAGGACCATAGATAAAAAATAAAAAGAAAGATAAAATAATAAAAGACCATGATCAAATAAAGCATTTTCAGTCATACACATGGAAGTGGGTGATTACAAAATAAAAAGTACATTACTATCTTTGCTGGCAGATGAGGTGAACTAGAAGAGTAGACATTTGGAATTCAGTATTAGAGGGCAGAGTCTAAAGTACATATGAACTATAGCAAGAGTACCATTAAAAAGACTTTACAGACTTTTGAGGATTTTTTTAGTTGGTAGTGCTAGTGCTAGTGCTAGTGCAGTATAATGTTTTTAAAGGTGTTCTAGAAGGAGAAAAAAATTCTGCATAAAATACTAGAGACTGTTAAACAAGACTTCCTACATAGTTAAAGAAATACATGTGAAAAGAGTTACTTAGAGACTGGTTACTAAACTTTTTCCTCTGGTCTTAAAAAGGAGAAGAGCCTTTCTAGAGGAGGAAGGATGAATTATCAGGGATGTGATATAATTTACACTTAAGTCAGCAGCCCAGTGTCTTCAGGAACATGAACTCTAGGAAAGGGAAGGGGTCAGAGATATATGGAACAATCTGAGGCAATATGCCACAGGCAACTGTTGCTATTTTAAGGAATATTTTTCACCTCCTGAGGATAGAGATATTTAAATCCTGACTAGAAAATACCATTAAAATGGTATAAAAATATCAGCTACCTGAGAAAGAAAATGAAGGCACATAGACTCTGCAACTTGTATTTGACATTTTACATACCTTGACAATGAACTGTCCTTCAGTTAACATAAATGAATGATACTGTGCATGCCTTTTTAGGATATAGATAAGACGGTGGTCATTCATGTCAAGTTCCTCATAACTTTCCAATAGAAGGATGAGAATGTTTCTAGTGTCTGCAGAGAATCTACATGGACTAACTATTAAAGGTGTAAACACATAAGAGTGCATGTACCACTCCAGGCTGGCCGTTCTGTGCAGTGAAATGCAAATAAACTTTTATCATGGCAAATACAGCTGCCTGAGCATGGAGTCATCACTTACAACTACCTACAACTAGTCAGGCTACTGAGGGAAGTAGAGGGAATGTGAATAGATAAAGAGAAAAAAATAAATTAAATAAGTATTATATAATTTAGCCAGATGGAACCAGGAATGTTCCATTCAAATGTATGCAAGAACAAGCTTAAGGTTACCAGGCTAAGAAATCCTTTATTATGAGTTTGAGCTATCTTAGTTACCTTCAGTCTAGTGCTCAAATCTTTTTCTCTTTAAAAACCAAGGAAGCTTAAATTAAAGAGTCAAATATGTCATTATGGGGATGAGTTTCAAAAGCATGTTCTTATAACCACTGGGTTTCACTGTGATTTGTAGATAATCTGAATACATGCATGGTGAATGCACATGAGAGGAAAAATTTATTACTAGTGTTCTAACTTCTGTTATCCTCAAGACCAGCACTAGAAAATAGAAATAGAGAGAGAAACTGGGGTCACCACAAGCCCTAAAAGATTCTCTGCCTCTATAATCTTTCCTAGGCATATTTTACATATAATATGCCTGGCACACAAAAAGCAATTAGTAAATTCTTGGTGATCAGGTGATTGACTCTTAGGAAAACACATATTGGTGATAGTGAAGACTCAAGGTAAAAAGTGTACTAGGGTGCAGTATGATGTCTCTATGGGACAATTCAAGTTATTTTTATCAGGAAAATAAGGCATGTGCTTTTAGGTAACTATCCCCATCTGATATTAATTAATTCTACAAGGTCACTATATTTAGAGAGCTTTTCACTACATGTAATTTGGAAACAAAGTGTATTTGTCATGAAACATCTATAAACTATTTTCCTTGTTTTTAATGGATAAATATTGTGTCTGAATAGTTGTGGACAATAATTGTATCTGTAACAATATTCTAGTTGTGTTATTGTACTTTCACTGAAATTTCAAGGATATTTTGTGTGTTATATTTCTAGTATGGTTATCTGTTATTTATTAGCTTATAAAGGATAATGAGTTTTTGGATTATAATTCTAAACCTTTGATCCTATAATTCTAGGTATCAAATACATGCTAAAATTTTCCTCCTAGACTGGAATGACAGGTGATGTAACTTCATTGCATTATCTGAATTGGTTTTTTTGTTGTTGTTGTTTGTTTGTTTGTTTTGTTTTGTTTGTTTTTTTAATATAGTTCCTTAAGGATTACCTGTCTGGTTGCAGTAACCTGATTTTCAATTTCCATTATAAACCTCTTTATTTATAGAAATAAATATGAGTTACTGAGCCATATCTTTGACACATCTTTGTCAATATATTGGTGGTTGATTTCATGTGAGTGTTGACAGCCCATCGAACTTTTGATTCCACTGTTGGGTATTAGTTATTTCATAGATTCTATATAGAGATAAAACACTTTTAGTTACATTTGCCATATCTAGTAATGCATAACTGTTTTCAGCCTTTACTATAAGCTCCTTTTGAAATGAAATCATTCTTTTTCAAAATGTTCCTTTGTATTTTTCATGTGTTTATCATCATGTTTATCTGAGAATATCTATCTGTATTATTTTATCATTTGGTAGTTTTATCAAATGTCATTTTTTTAAAATGAGGAAGTATGGGGTGGCTAGGTGGTGCAGTGAAGAGAGCACTGGCACTGGAATAAGGAAGATCTGAGTTCAAATGTGACCTCAGACACTTAACACTTACTAGACATGTGAAGGTTGGGCAAGCCACTTAATCCCCATTGTCTTGCCTTTCCCTCTCCAAAAACAAAAGAAAAGAAAAGAAAAGAAAAGAAAAGAAAAGAAAAGAAAAGAAAAGAAAAGAAAAGAAAAGAAAAGAAAAGAAAAGAAAAGAAAAGAAAATCAAAGAAAAGCTGGTCAGGCTTATCTCTTTGGGGAAACTGCCAAAGTGCCTTGCTAGCAAATGATGTGCTATTCTGAGGTTTTTAAGCAAAAAATAAAAAAAAAAAAATTACCATGCAAAAAAACCCCAAAACAGATGAATTTTATACAGCCTCAAAACTTTCATATTTTTCAGTGAGTAAATGAAACTCACCTCTCTTGACAAAACTATTCTATCATTCGTTGTATTAATTGTGCAGAAACCTGTTTAGTATTTGATCCAACTTGCATTTTTGATGTTTGGGGTTTCTTTTGACTATATAGAGGACCAAAGATTTTCCACATCCTTTTTCTTCAGGGTTTCTATCTCAAGCCTGGTTTCTTTCTTTCTCAATCTCTTGTAGCAAAGTTTTTGATAAATATTTAATTGCTTATTTTGTTCTTTGTGCTGCTTTGACTCCCCATATCATCTTAACCTTTTAACTTTTGCTTTCAATTGCCCATTCAGGGAATATAGAATTTGTGGTATGTTATTGTTTCTTCTACTTCTTTATGCCTCATCCTTTTTTATTGTCTTTAATTGGTCAATATGATGAGCAAGTTTTCTACTGAATGTACCAGATGGATATTAATGTAATCACCCAATCTCTTTCTGCAAGTCTTCAATAGTTCTCTCAAATTGTTTCTGTCATGGTGTCTGATAGTGTTTGATGCCTGCCCTTGGGGTATTCCTTGATAGCTCCACCTTTTCTCCCATGGTTCTCACCATGGTAATGGCTGTTTTATTGTTTTGACTTCTTTATAAAGGCACTTATTAAAAAAAAAAAAAAAACTTTTTGTCAAATATTTTGGAGGAATGTATTAGTGTCTGTAGGATATGGCAGAAAATTAGATTAAATTACCTTGTTGTAGTTGATTTGCTAGTTAGTTAATACTATCAAGCTCAATAAGGTCTTTTAAAATTCTGGTTTAAATAGTCCATCTATTTCTCAAAATAATTTGAGACTTCAGTGCTATATTTGTCATCCATTTAATTATTACATATTGTTTCTGGAATTTGAGTTAACTAAAAAAAATTTAGTAATTTCAACTTGTCCTTCTTCAGAGTTTTAGGAGTTCCTCAATGTCATCTCTCATTTTATATAATAAGGTATTCAGAATGAGTTTTTTTTTAATGTTATCCATGCACTGAATGGTCAACAATATATAGTTGCGGTGACTTGGGGCTTAGAACATCATTAAAATTTTTTTAAAGAAATGTAATCAAATAAAATAAAATCTATGAGTCCCTTCCTATAAGTGGTGAGGGTTGTTTCCAGTTTTCTTATGATGACATGTTGGTGAATTATAAAAGTATTCTTGTCTCCACTGAATTTCATATACATTCTTAGTTTTCCTGCTTTAGTGGTAAATATAATTTGCATAGAAATATTTTCAGCAAGTAGCACACTAGCATTTCTGTGTTGTTAGTTTATATACATATATATATATATATATATATATATATATATATATATATATATATATATATATCGTGTTTGAGTAAGGCTAGCCTAGGATTCTACACCTCTCTAACTATTTATTTGATTCATAGAAACAGTTTCATTCACTGTTTGGGATGCTAAATAGTTAAGTATTATTTACAGAACCCAATTTCATGGTTCCCTGCCAGGTCTTCATGGCTACAATAGCAACTTCAGGGCACAGAAAATAACCGATGCAAATTGCTGTGACTCTCATTCTCTTTCTTTGCTATTGTCTCTCCCCCCTCCCCCATCCCATGACATAGACAATGGGTTGAACTTTGAAGGAGTTGTGTTGTTGTTATTGTTGTTGTTATCACCATCACCACCACTACCACCATCACCCACTGTCAATCATCATCATTTCATCTTTTAGAATGAGTTTTATATAGGAGTGTTCCTACTATAGGTCTTTATCTTATTATTCATTAATATGTAATGTGACTATTCCATGGAGGATAGACTAAATCCTTTTGGTAGTTTAATATCATGATGTATGCCCACAAAAACATTAATAATACTAATAACAAACAGGATAATAGAAATGATATACATTTCCTATTATCCCCATGTGATTTTGCCATGTGATTTTGTTCTTCTCAGATAGGTCTTTATCTTTTGAGTGGTTTTCATTCCAAATACTTTGGAGGATATGAATACTTGGTATTCTGACATCAATTTAAAATATTTTAATTTTTTATTTTTTTAACATAACCTTAGGTTCAGGTGATCTACGGCTACAGTATGATTGGCAATAATTATGTAGTTCTGACTTCCTGGAGCCAAGATTGCAGAGTAAATAGTAAGTCTCCCCCACTATCCCTCATTGATCTTGAAAACCCCCAAAAAATACCACCCCAAGAAAAATCCTAGAACAATGGAGCCAGTAGAAAGAAGGAGCGCAGCAGTTTATTTTTTTAACTTGTGAGGTTAGGGGGATTAATGAGAAACATTCCTCTTTCTGTGGTATAGTAGCAAGCACCCTAGCATACTCAGAATAGTCTGCCAGTACAGGTTCTTTAATATGCTTTTCTAAGGAAAGACTGCTCAAAAAGGGGTTAATAATCCTACTTTTAATTATTCACTAGTTCAGGGGAAAGGTCAGCATCCTGAACATCAGAAAAAATACAAGTAGAGGAAACAGATAATATGAGCAGAGAAATTAGCATAAGGACCAATAGACAGGGTTCTGACTGTCTCAAACAATATCACTATACACTTTACATATACCACAGCATTGAGATTGCCTTTACATCTAAGCAGTTGAGGGTGTCTGAACATATGGCTACTCAGAGTCTCAAGAAGGAAATCAAATGGTCCTTCTCATGAGCAAACCCCTAAAGCAAAATACCAGCTCAGAGTGTATATATAATTCTCAGAACCAGAAGGCATCACAACCCTGATTACCCAGTGCCTAATCAACTTAGTACCCAAAAGTGTGGAAGTCTTCCCACAAGCAAGCCTCCTCCTAATCAAGCTCCTCCTTGGGCAAGTCCCTCCCCCAATGGGCTCCCCATGAGGTATGCTAACAGACTGGGCAGATCTTATTATCCCATTAACATTACGTGTGGTTGAAGGGGACTGGTGCAGGTTGAAAGGCATTCTGGCATGGCAGCAGCAAGTTCCACCTCAGCAAACAAGCAGGATATCCTGAGCTCCAGGATGGTAGAACTGGCAAGCACCAACACAAAGAACCCCCTCCCCCCAATTGCCCATGTGCTTTTCCAGTGAAGCCAGAAGACACTAGTTCAGAGAATCACTATGTGCACCACAGATATCCACCAGTGGCTGAACCTACCTGTGTTCTAGTGAAGAACCCAGGGAGGAGGTGATTTCTAGCAGCCAGACATGGAGGAATGTAAATAGGTCAAATTTGATAAGTTCCTTTTGATTTCTTTTCCCTGATTATCTTCTCAGGCATCTCATGCTTCTTGTGTCTGGATGTCAAATTTTCTATTCAACTCTGGTTTTTTCCTCAAAAATGCTTGAAAGTCCTCTACTCTACTGAATGCCAGCTCCCAAAGAGCTGGGCTGGTCCTTCCTGCAGGGCTGCTGGGCTGTCCTCAGCGGGAGTTTAGCTTCTCTGTGTTATTCTGTGGGTGCTGGGGCTCCAGAAGTTGTTCAGAGTCCCCTTTTACATAGTTTGGACATAATCTGGGGAGAGAGCACCGTGGAAGTGCTGTTTCTACTCTGCCATCTTGTCTCTGCCCCCTCTTATTTATTTCTTATATGATATAAAATAAATCACTTAATATTTGTAAAAGGGAGTTTTTCTAGATAATCACTAACCCTCTCCCCCTTTGTCTTATCTTTCATTGTCCCTTGGAATAATAGCTAACATTTGTATAGCACTTACTTTGTACCAAGCACTGGGTTAAGCACCTTATAAATATTATCTTATTTGCTTGTCACAATAACCCAAAGAAGTTAGTGCTATTGTTGGCAACATTCTACAGATGAGGAAAGTGAGAAAACAGAGGTGAGGTGGCTGTCCAGGGCCACCTAGCTAAGAAATGTCTGAGATTAAATTTTAATTCAGATCTTCCTGTGTCCATGTCTGATTCTTTACCCACTGTGCCACCTAGTGTAGTGCTATATAGTGAAAACTTTTTTTTAAATGAAGAGTTCACATTTATCCATCTATTTCTGAGACAGTTATAATGTACTTCCCTAACCATGACATTATAAATTTTAAAACTCATGGATTGTTATTCCCATTTTATGATAATAATAAACTGAGATTCAAAGAAATAAAATGCCTGCACCAAAAGCTTCAAATGAAAATATGAGCTGGTTACAGACCATAGAGGACCTTAAGAAGCAGATAAGAAAAGTGGAGGAAAAATTGGGAAGAAAAATGAGAATGATTAAAGAAAATTATGAAAGGAGTGTCAACAGCCTGACTGAGGAAAATAACACCCTAAAAATAGACTAACTCAAAAGGCAAAAGAGGCTCAAAAAGTCAATGAGGAGATCCTTCAGATTTAGAATAGACAAAAGGAAAACTAGTGACTTTGTAAGAAATCAAGATGCTGTTAAACAGATCCAAACAAATGAAAGAATAGAAGGCAATGTGAAATATCTCATGGGAAAAACCACTGGCCTGGAAAATAGATCCAGGAGAGATAATTTAAAACTTATTGGATGACCTGAAAGCTATGATCAAAGAAAGAACTTAGAAATCATCTTCCAAGAAATTCTCAAGGAAAACTGCCCTGATGTTTTAGAAGCAGAAGGCAAAATAGATGTTAAAATAATCCACCAATCACCCCCTGAAAAAGATCACAAAAAGAAAACTCCTAGGACTATTATAGCCAGGTTCCAGAATTTCCAAATTAAGAAGAGAATATTACAAGCAGTCAGGAAGAAACAATTTGAATATTGTGGAAACACAATCACCATAACATAGGATCTGGCAGCTTCTAAACTGAGGGATCGAAGGGCCTGGAATATGATATTCCTCAGGTCAAAGGATCTGGGATTAAAACAAAGAATCACCTACCCAGAAAAACTGAGTATCATGTTTCAGGGGAATATATTGTCATTCAGTGGAATATAAGACTTTCAAGCATTCCTGAAGAAAAAACCAGACTTGAGTAGAAAATTTGACCTTCAGATACAAGAAGCAAGAGAAGAATGAGAAGGTAAACAGGGACAAGAAATCATAAGGAAGTTATCAAATTTGAAGTATTTACATTCCTACATTGAAAAACAATAATTGTAACTGAGGAAGCTTTTATCAGTATGAAAATAGTTGAAGGGATTAGAAATATGTATAGTTTTATTGGTGGTTATATAGATGTAAGAATACATATGTGAATGTATATATATATATACATATATATATACATATACATATATATATGTTTACAGGTATACATAAAGGGCACAGGACCAATTTAATAGGAATTAATGATACTTAAAAGGTGAAATCAAGAGGTGAGAGAGGAATATAATGAGAGGAAATGGGGAGAGACAAAATGGGGCAAACTATCTTATATAGAAGAAGCAAGGGAAAATGTGTACAATGGAGGGGAAGAACAGGAAGGCACAAGGGAATGGGTCAATATTATAGTCATTGAATTTGGCCCAGGGAGGAAATGACATACACATGAAATAGGGTATCTCACCTTACGGGAGAGTAGGGGGGAAGGGGATGAGAGGGGGGATGATGGAAGGGAAGGCAGGCTGGGTGGGAGGTAAATAGGAAGCACACACTTTTGAAAAAGGGCAGGACCAAAATAGAGAATAGAACAAGTAGGACTTGGCATAGGGGGGAGGGAAATATAATCAGTCTTCTACAATATATCTACTCTGGTAATGTTTTGCATTAGCTACACATGAACAACCTATATTGAATTGCTTATCTTCCCTGTAAGGGTGGGTGACAAGGGAGGAAGGGAATGAATTTGGAATTCAAAGTTTTAAAACCAAATGTTTAATACATATACATATATATATGTATATATGTATGTATGTATGTATACTATTATTAATCCTACTTTACATGTAATTGGGAAATAAGAGGAAGGGATATCCTGGGGGACTGCTATTTTGGGGAGATAGGGAGAAAATTTGTACTACAAAAACTGGCAGAATGAATGAAGTAAAACAGAAGCTAATAAAGCATTTGAAAAAAAATTTAAAAAGTGGAAACAAAAGAAATGTAAGAGACACATTAGCCTCCTTCTACATGACTACATCTACATAAAGAGGAGTGGATATAGTACAAGAATATTTCCCTTGCTAGTGGCCATCCTTAAGAGGCAAGCTTTTGGTGACCAACAGAAGTTTGTTTGCTCAGGAAGAAGCCAACTTCATATGCAAGGGAATTTAAGTCCAGAGGCAGAAAATAGTAACAACACACTACTGAAAAGTCCTGGCTGAAAGGAAGTTCCTTATTTCTGCTGAGGCTACCATCTTTATAATCACATTTATAATGTCAAAGTCATCTTTGACTCTTCATTCTCTCTCATCTTTCCTATTGAATCACTATCATCTATTGATGATAGCTCCTTAGTATCTATGTTAACCATCAATTACCGTAGACCTACCACACATATATTACCATACTTCACTCCTATGGTCTCTGCTGTAGTTAAGGAAATAATTGTTTCTCACCTGGAGTATGATAATAGCCTTCTAAATGGGCTTATGTTTCTTTCCAGTCCCTTTCCTCTTCAATCCATTTTTCCTATCATTGACATGCTGATGTTCCTAAAACAAATATCTGACCATATCACCTACTTACTAAAAAATATTCAGTGGTTCCCCAGTACCACTAGAATAAAATATAAAATCCATAACCTAGTACTTTTAAGGCTTTTACTGCATGACTGCTACCTACCATTTTGGTCTTATTTCATTCTACTTTTCTTTCAACAAAGTCTCTTCTAGTCAAACTGATCTGTTAGCTGTTTCCCTACATGTCATTTGACATTCCCTCTCTATGGCTGTATATGGGTGGGCTCCCATGCACATCCAACACTTCCTCTTAAGCATCTTCTTAGAGAATCCCTACCTCCATTTAAAGCACAGCTCAGGTGCGAATTTCTATATCAAGTTTTCCTGAAAAAGGTACTATGCAGAGAAAAAACATGCTGGACCTGAAATTAATAGATTATTTCATCTCCAAGATCCCTTATAGCTTCAAATCTGTGAACCTACAGTCTTAGGATCTGCAGCCCTCCCCTCCCTCAGTTATTGATGCTTTTTCTCCTTTTGAAATTACTTCAAATTATCTGGAATTCAAAGTTTTAAAATCAAAAGTTTAAAAAATATTATTTTTTACATGCAACTGGGAAATAAGATATACAGGCACTTGGGTATAGAGATTCATCTTGCCCTACTGGAAAGTCAGAGGGGGGATGGGGGAGGATATAGGAGAGAGCAGATTGGAGGAGAGGGTATTCAGTAGGATCACTGTTTTGGGGTGGTGGGTAGGGGAAAATGGAGAGAACATTTGTAATTCAAAATCTTGTGGAAATGAATGTTGTAGACTAAAAATAAAGAAAAAAAGTATTAATTTTATTATTATAAAAAAGAAATTACTTTAAAAAACAAAGAAATAAATTGATTTGCCTTTGGTCACCCAGAAAGCAAGCATCAGATCTGGGAATGGAGATTAATTGTTCAGGTTTTCAGTTCACTACAACACAACATTGTGTAACCTCCTAGAATAATAGCATTATAGGAATAAGAAAAGGGAAAAGAGAAAACAATGAGGGGAAATTGGAAAGAAAAGGAAAGGTAGAAAGTAAAAATAAAGGAAGACTGTGGGTGGGGGATGGGAGGGTGGGGGGAAGTGGGGGGGGGAAGTAAAAGGTGTTTCCACTAACCAGAATTAAGTTAATTGCCAAAAGTTTGCCGCTGCCTTTAGGCTAGGTAAATAGGGGAGGGAATTCATTTCCTTAGGAGCAGTGGGAACATTTGAAAGTACTTAAGGGGGGGGGGGGGGCAGCTAGGTGTTGCAGTGAGTAAGAGCGCTGGCCTGGCCTCAGAGTAGGGATGACCCGAGATTGAAACCGGCCTCAGAAAATGAGCACCCACACATAAATAATGACTAGCCCTGTAACCTTGAGCAAGTTACATTACCCCGATTGCTTTAAAAAAAAAAAAAAGAAAGCACTTAAGGGTAGTGGAAGAAAGAAGTCTAAAAGCTCACCTACCAACTCAGCTCTTTTTAATTTTTCATTTCACAGTGCCAAACACTACACAGGTTTCAGAAAGCTAGAAATCTGCATCATTTTATATTTCACTAAATACATTTAGAATTAAGGACTCAGAGAAGCAGTCTTTTAGGATAATAGTGTTAAAATCACAGAATTTCAGATTCTTGGACAGATTCATAAGACCTTAGATGATGACCTTATGTCAAACCATTTTCAAGATCATAGCTAGTTTAGATAAAAATAATTTCATACATGCCCATAACATAGGATCATGTGCACATGTATACATATGTGCATACACATATGTATTGTTTTGTATATATGCATATATACACACAGTTCTCACTTCACATAAATTGCAGTATGTAGATTTAACTTTATGTGACATATTTCTGAAAGAAATCTTAGACTAGTTGAGGATAATATAGCTTATTAGAGTCAGATATACCAGAAATAAAAAGAAAACCATTATCTAAACATTGCTCAATAACTCCATAAAAAAGTTGCAGAGCCAATGAGAAGGGCTAAAAGCAAAGTGCAGAGGGCAGAGAAAGGGCAACAAATTGTACAACTATGTTAACTTCCCTGTATAGCACTATGCATTCCTTATCACTAACTTTGCCTTTTGTTTCATAATTCTGTTTATTATAATGGTGCAGTATTTATTATGTTTGTATTTTAGTACATTTTATGGTTTGTGTAAAGGTTGTATTATGTATATGCCTTAGTTACATAGGCTAAGTGAAACTGGTGGGTAGCTGCAAATCCTCATTACATAAAAATTGCTTCATGTAGAAGTTTGCAGAATGCTCTACTTACATAAAGCAATAACAGTCTGTGTCTGTGTCTGTGTGTCTCTGTGTGTCTGTATATATATATACATGTATATGAATACACATACATGTATACATACATATGTTCCTATACAAATAGATATGCTTAAGAGATGCATTTAAGTATTTGAAAGGTTGTCACATAGAAGAGGGGTTAGACTTTTTTCTTGGCTCCAGAGGTCAAAACAGGACACAGTGCATAAAGTTTCAGAGTAACAAGCATGAGTGTGTGTGTGAGAGTGAGTGAGTGAGTGTATGCATGTGTGTGCATGCATTTTTTGATATAGCTATTTGTTTAGCTGGGTGCTTACTTTAGAATCACAAAATGATAAGTAGAATCATAATTAAAGCTGACCACCTAGTATTATTAGCTCCTCATTTTAAAGCCAAGTTAACTTAGGAGCAGTAACTACCTGCTAGCAGAGCAAAGACTGGAATCCAGATTTCCTAATTATCAGACCTGTGCTTATTTCCCATGCTTTCTAATTATTTGATCTTCACCTCTGATGCTTATCCTGGGCTTTGTTCATTTCTCCATACCTTCATGTGTTCTATTTTGTATGATTTTAATGTGCAGCTATTCATGAAGTGCTATTGTCATCCAGTTTCAGTGTGTAATTTCCTCATGTTACCATATAGAAGTTCTGTAATTCCTTACACTCCACTGGAATCAAGCATATACATGCATCATCAAGGTGAGGCATTCTTTCCCAACAGATTTACATGTATTGTTATACAACTTTTCTGTGCCTGCAGCTGAACCCAACTTCCCCACGCTCTGGCGTGCCCTTTTATTGAAGAGTTAATGTGTGGGAAATGATGTTTCAACTTTATTCTATCACATTCAAGACCAAAAATTGTGTTTTCCTGCATTTGAAATAGATGCCAGTGTATATCTAGCTTTTATGGATTGAGTTGTGAGGTCAATTTTCTGAGGTCAGAATTGTCCTGGGATGGAGGGGGGAGGGGAGATTCTCTAGGCCAATGGTGGGGTGAGGGCAGTTTCCTTTTCCCAAACTGCATAGCATTAATGACATATTTTGATAGTGTTCAAGTATTTCCAAAGAGCATTCAGAGAAATGCATCCAACCAATACCCTACATAATAGATACTTACCCTCTGGTAGCACTGAGACCCATAAAACTCCTGAGTAAGGGCTGAACCAAATTAAAATGAAATTGGAAATATTTAACAAAATACCATACATCATAGATAATGCAGTTACATGGTTTTCTATGCCAGTATGTGCTTCTCAAGGAGTATTATTACAGTTCATTGGCTCTTTACTATCCAGGTCACTTGGAAAGCATTGTTATTTCTAGTTAACCAATAATCATTTATTAAGTACCTCCTATGCTCCAGGCACTATGTAAAGCACTGAAGATACAAAAGAAAAGTGAAAATCACTTCCCATTATCATTGAGTTAAATAGTGTAATTGTTGGGAAAGTTTCCTAACTACTGAGCCTAAATTGATTCCTCTATAATTTCTATCCTTTGTGTCTAGTTCTGAGCTTTGGGACCAAGCAAAATAAATCTAATCCCTTTTCAATGTTAGAATTTTTCAAACACTTGAATACAGCTCTTATACTCCCTCCTTAAGTCTTCTTTGCTCCAGGTTAAATATCCCCAGTTCATTTAACTGATCCTTGGCTGATAGATTCTCTAGTTCCTTCAATACTCTGTTTGACATCTTCAGACAGGATTTATCCCAGTCTGACCCTGTCATTTAAAAGTGATATCCATAACTAAGCATATTACACATCTATGGTCTTTCCAAGGCAGAGTACAATGGAGCCATAACACATCAAATGAACATACCTGTTTTACAGAAAAGAAAAATTGAGGTTCAAAGAGTTAAGATGACTTACCCATGATCTTAATAGTAAATGTCAGAGTGTCATGTTTTCAGACTTCAAATCTGGTGCCCTTTCCATTATACTTTACTACTATCAAGATACCTGCTGTGCCTAGAGAGTGTCTCCTTTCTGGGCATCTGACTAGTACAATAGACCTATATTCCAGCTCTGAATAAAGAAGACAAATCCTGGTCATTGCTATGGCTGTTATCTCTAGTTTCTAAGTTCAACACAGCCTATCTATGGTCCTTTTTGATAACTTTATCCTAAGAATTTCATCTTTAGGAGGTTTTTTCCCCATCTCTGTTCTTAATTTGCCTGGAGCAAGGCTTTCAACTAGACTTTTAGCCAAGAGGCACCTGCTGAAATATTCAGGGGCAGAAATTGTGCCACGTGTGTCTTCTACTCCTTGTCCATTTCTTTAACACAAAAATTAGGGCAAGTCTAGTAAAAACAGGACATGACACAGTTACATTCTTCCAAAATTTAATGTAATATTTAACCCTTTCAGATATAAAAGAAAATTCAATTGCTAATGAATTGCAAAAAAGTGATCCTTTGTCGACTTAAATGTGGATTTAGTGTCCCATTTTGACATCACAGGAGAATCTAAAAATTGTCTTTGGTTTCAGAAGATAATTTTAAAAGACCATATCTTTCACCAAAGCCAAGGAACACAGTGCATTGAAAAATGAAGCCTTTTAAGTCTCCTATAATGGTCCTCAGTTTTCAGAAAGATGATTCGAAATGTATTTGAGCCTCAAATTCAGAATCTGGTTTGGATTTAGAGAAGTCAGAATTCCACAGAATTTTCTAAGCTTCAGTGATGAAGACACTGTGACTGAATCAATTCAAACCACAGAAAAGTCAGAATAGATCCAAGCTGATGCCCTCTGTCTTGTTTCATATTCAGGTTCCCTGTTGAAAAATACCAGATAGCATCCCACAGAGTGTAAGAACAAAGCAAATTGCTTCTTGCTATCAACATAACTATGTTGGTATTTATACTGGAGGGGTGACTTTTTTTTTTTTTGTAAACCACATTGTCCCTAAAGATGAATGTTGAAGGACCAGCTCTTCAAAATGTCCCACTGGCAGTACTTTTATGTGGGTGCCTACTGAGAACTGAAAACACATTGGAATTGGAATGGCAGTTAACTAACTGTTAGTGTCTCTGGTTGACTACACAGAGATATCCTGAATTTACTTTTAAAATGTGGTGTAATTGTTTTCTGAAAAGTTTGAAAATATCTTTTCTATTGTAGATTTAATAGCCATGGCAAAAATGGGGGGATAGCATTAGTATAATAGAAAGAATACTGGAATTGAAGTAGGAAATCTGCTTAGTTGTGAGACCTTGGGAAAGTCCCTGAGAAAGTCTTAGTTTCTCCATGTATAAAAAGAGGGAAATTGACTAAACAATGTCTAAGGTTACTCTCAGCTCTAAATTTAGTGATCTATAATTCTAAGGTTCTTTTTAGCTCTGACATCTTATGATCTTTAATTCTGTTACCTTTTAATTCTAACATTCTATATTACATGATTCAAATTCTAAGTCCTTTTAATTCTGATGTTCTATGATTATAAGCCTCCTTCTAGTTTTGATGTTCTATGATTCTAAAATCACTTTCAACTGTAACACTGTATGTTCTATATTCAAAAGATGTCATCCTTCTAGCTCCAACTTTCTATGGCTCTAAAAGTAGTTGGTGTTTAAGTATGGAACTAGAAGCACTAATCACAATTTAATGTAACCAAATATGTATAGACCTTCAGGTAAATCAGCTAGGTCTTTTCTGGAGTCCTTCAGTTTTGGAATTAGAAGAATTCAAATGGTGATATATGTGAGCCTAGCATATTGAAATAGACTTTGGAGCAATCACTTAGCAAAGAAAACCTCACTACAGTTTTAGTGAACCAAAGCTAAGAGGCAAATTATTCAATTACAGTAAATTTACAGTAGCTTAATATTTGATACAAGTGGTTCTTCCCTCATCAGAGTATCTTATTGAAAATCCTTGAGCAGCAAAATTGCTCCGGAAACTCTTAAGATGTTTTAACCACTTATTAAGAAAATTCATCTGGCTTGATCTTTTATGAGCGGTCTGGTTCTAATATCTTTTTTGTGGTATTTTTCAGGTACTTTGCGTATGCATTGGTGACCTCGAAATTAGCTTGCTGATTAGAGAGAGAGAGAGAGAGAGAGAGAGAGAGAGTGGGACAGAGAGAGACAGAGACAGAGAGATAGAGAGACAGAGACAGAGAGATAGAGAGACAGACAGAGACAGAGACAGAGACAAAGACAGAGACAGAGAGAAATACCACTGGTATAGAAAATGAAAACGTGATCAAATATACAGGACAGTACGTGGAAGTCACAGGCAGCTAGGTAGCACAGTCTGTAGAGGACCAGGCTGGGGAAAAGGAAGATCCATCTACTAAGTTCAAATCTGGCCTCAGATACTTCCTAGCTATGTGACCCTGGATAAATCACTTTAACCCTATTTGACTCAGTTTCCTCACTGTAAAATGAACTGAAGGAAATGGCAAACCACTCCAGTATCTTTGTCAAGAAAACCCCAAATAGAGTCTCATGACTGAACAACTGAACCTGGAGGTCACAGTAGGACTGATTTGTTTAATAAGATTGTTTGCATATTCATTGCAATAGAATGGATACTAGAACAAAGGCTAAGGAACAGGATTTCAATCCTGGCTACAATACATACTAGCTATGTGACCTTGAGTAAGTAATTTTTGAGTTTTGATATTGTCATTCATAAAATGGGGAAAAAATTTATACTTTCTCATTGGATTGTTGTAAAGGAAATGCTTTGTAAATCTTAAGGTGGTACATAAATATGTTATTATTATTATATTTGTTTTTTCCTAATATGAAGTTACTTCTAATGAAAAGCTATTGTAAATCTCTCCTCAAACTTCCAATAGCATCCCTTCCCCCTATGCTCTCAATTGAGGAGCCAGACTCATACCTTACCAAGGTAGTCAAAGCCACCTCATAAGCTTTCTCTTGTTTCCCTTCTCATCTTACAATGCCTTGACATTACCACTTTGTAAATTGCTTTCTTCCATTCTCTGATGAAGTGGCCATTCTCAGAAAAATTATCCCTGTTAAGCTATTAAAATAGGAGAGTGAAAAAGCCTGAAGCTTGGGACAGTGCTTCCCCATCCCTAATATGAACAAAATTCAATTATAACATAAAAGATCAAAGTCAAGAAATAGGCTAGAATACTTGAATACTAGAATACTTGAACTGTCAATTAAAATGAAAGAAAATTTTCCTATGTTTGGTGGGAAACCAAGATACAAATTCAGAAGAAGACAACAACATGAAAAGAGCTACTACAAGTAAAGTATCAAAGAAAATGAGAATGAGACACAAGCCCGACAAGATATCCTGGAAGAGTTAAAATAAAGGAGATGAGTGGCAAAAATTAGAAAAAAGACACAGGGTGTTTTAAGAAAACCATGGAAAAAAGAATTAACAGATTGATAAAAGAGGCATAAAAAATAGTGAAGAAAATAGATCTTAAAATAGTTTGCCAAGTAGTGAAAAAAGAACAAGAATTCACTGAAGAAAATTCCTTAAAAAGCAAAATCAGGCATGTGGAATCTAATAACTCTGTGAGCTCAGGACTCTGAAATATCAGGAAACAATGAAACTAATTCACAAGAATGAAGAAAAATATAATAAAATATGAAATATCTCATCAGAATAATAACTGACCTGAAAAACAGAGGAGAGATAATTTAAGAATTGTTGGACTAATTTGAAGTCATGATCAAAAAGGATACTAGATGTAATATTTCAAGAACTTATAAAGGAAATCTGCCATGATACCTTAGAACCAGGGAGTAAAATACAAATTTAAAGAATTAACTGATGAGCTCCTGAAAGATCCCCAAATGAAAACTTCCAGGAACTTTATAGCCAAATTCAGAGTTCTTGGGTCAAGTAGAAAATATTGCAAATAGTTAGAAAAAATTAATTCAAATATCATGTACAACACAAGATGCACAGATTCCAATGTAAATGAACAGAGGACTGGGAATATGATATTCCAGAAGGCAAGGACATTAGGATTACAATAAAAAAAACCCTGCAAAGTAAAACTGAATATAATCCTTCAGGGGTAAAATGGACATTTAATGAAATAGAGAGAACTTTCAGACATTCCTGATAAAAAGATAAGAGCTGAAAAGAAAATTTGACTTTCAAACACAAGATTCAAGAGAAGCATAAAAAGGTTAAGATGAAATAGAAATCATAAGGGACTCAATAAGGTTAAATTTTTTTACATTCCCATATAGGAATATGATAAATGTAACTCTTGAGAGTTTCATCATTGTTAGTATGATTAGAAGGAGTCTACATATGAAGGGGGCACAAGTGTGAATCAATTACGTTGGGCTGATCTAAAAAAAATTGAAGGAGTGAGACAGATACATTCAGAGAAGGAGGAATGTAGAAAAAGAATGGGGAAAGTTATCTCACACAGAAGAAATGCACAAGGAAGAATTTTTATCGTAGAGGGAAAAATTGTGGGGTGGGCAACACTTGAAACTCACTCTCATTGGTTTAAAGTGTTAATTATGTGCATACACATGTATGTGTGTGCACACATGTTTGTGTGTGTGTATACAGAGTTGGGCACAGAAATCTACATTACCCATTGAGGGACATAGGAGGGAAAGTAGAGGAATGATAAAAGGAATGGCGGGTTAATAGAGGCAGGGGTCAAAAGCAAAATAGCCTTTTAAGAAGGGGCAAGTGAAGAGAGAGAAAGAAAAATAATCAAATGAATATGAGGTGGAGGGAAATGAGCATTTAATTATCTTAACTATGAATGCGAATGGATGACTTTACCCACAAAATGGAAGAAGATACCAGAATGAGCTAAAAATTGGAATCTAGCAATATGTTGTTTAAAAAAGACACACACAGAGCAGAAAGATACAGATTAAGATTTAGATAAAGTTCTGGAGATAAATTATGCTTCAGCTGCAGTAAAAAAGTTTTAAAAAGCAGGTGCAATTATCATGATCTCAGACAATGCAAAAGCAAAAACAGATTTAATTTAAAAAGATAATCAAGGAAATCATATTTTGTTAAATGATAACACAAATAGTGCAAGTTATGTCAAAAACTTTTATATCAAGTTTTCCTCATAAAGATCTCATGACAACTATATAGGTAATTGAGTCAAATTTATGAAATGAAAAGCCATTCCCTAATTGAAAAATAATAAAAGCAAATGAACATGTAGTTTTCAGAAGAAGAAATCAGAGCTATCTATAGTCTTATGAAAAAGAGCTCTAAATCGTTATTGATTAGAGAAATGAAAAAGAAAACAACTCTGAAATTCCACCTCATCCCTATCAGTTTGGCTAACATGACAGAAAATGAAAACAACAAATGCTAGAGGGGATGAGGTTGAATAGGGATACTAGTACACAGTGTGTTGTGAACTGACCTTCTTGCTGTTCCTTACACATCACTCCCCATTTCCCATATCCATGACTTTATATTAACTGTCACCCCATGCTAGGAATTCATGCCTTCCTCACTACACAATTCCTCTAATATCTATTTTGATTGATTTTTATATTTTTACATTTCTTCACCATGAACCCACCTCTTGAATTACTCTGTTTAGCTTTTCATATCCATCAATCTTGTTACATAAACCTCATCCTTCATCCACACTGTAATCTCTTTGATAGGGAAGGAACTATATTTTGTGCTTCTTTGTATATAACAAAGCACCTAACACAGGGTCTTGTACAAAGGTATCTTCTTCATTATTTTGAAAGTCTTTTACTACATTCAATTACTACACTCATTCATATACTTCATATAGAATTTTCAATGTTATAAATTACCAAATGCTCCATGAAGTAGTAATACAAGGTATTCATAAACTGCTGTGTCCACACACACACACACACACACACACACACACACACACACACACTCCTGACAGTCAACTCTCTGGAAATAACTTTAACTATAACATGCCCAAGTGGACCTATTATTGTGGACAGAGTGTCTCTGGGTCTTTGGATACACACAACCTTTCCTGCTTGGTAAGAGCCCAAGCAAATTTTGTTCTGCTAGCATAGTCTTTGAGAGACTAACATAACTTGCTCTCCAAAACTTTTTAAATTGAGTTTAGCTCAATCTTTAATAGCTGACAATGCAGCAGACACGTAACATAGATCTGTTTATAGAATTTGATTTTTCCCAGAGGCAGGGGAATAGTTTCCATGACCTTAAGGGGTCAATGGGCATTTTAACAAATGGTTTGATTCTGTTGCTCTTCCCCTTTAAAATATTTGTTTTAAAAGATTTCATATTTTAGAAAGGAGTCTTTGATGGATAGAGTTAAAGGAATGTTGCTTTGAAAATAAGGGGCTGTCAGTTAAAATGAATGGTGGGCTAATAGGCCTATTAATAATGAGCTTTATTATAGGAGGCCACTTACGTTAATACTTCTCCGTATTTGATATTTGACGCTGTGACATTTACACTAAGTTGAATGGCTTATTTTTTTAAAGCCATTTAGCTCATTTTTAGTCTGAATATAGCAGCAACATTGGGGAGCATAGAGTGTATTATTTAAACACACACACACATACCCATGAAAACACAGATTGCTTGCCATCTTAAGTTCCTTTATCAATAACTGTACCTCAGTTTAGGTGGAGTAAATAGATGCCAGTATGGTTGAAGAAAAGAAAGCTGTGGGGGGGTGGGAGGAGATGCTGGTCAAGGAAGGGATTGATAGGGATCATCTTTTACCTATTAACCCTGGGACTGCCATTTTCCATTACTACCAGGCCCTGACATTCTCAGGGTAGGTTTTAACCTGATTTGCATACTGTGAATTCTTACAACAGCAGCATGAATTGTGACAAGGCCTAATTAGCATTTCCACCCCCTCCATTTGACTCTTTTATATTTGATGACAAGTGCCAAGAGCAGTAGGGGAAGTTTAACTAAACCCAGATTAAGAAGCCAGGCTCTGGTTCTGGAATTCAAAAAAATCAACAATCCCAGCAGGCATCTCTTACAGAGAAGGAAGATTGGGTCAAAGGAGCATTTATATAGCTTTGACTCAAAAGAGAAGGACTGTGAGGCAGCAGTGGTGGTGGGATTAAAAATGAATTTCAGATAACTACAGGATTTGACAGCTTCATGGCTACCAGACTATCTAGAATTGAAACTATCTTCTAGAATCATAGATGTGGATAATCTGAGAACTAGAAGAAATTTAGCTTAGAACCATAGAATGTCAGAGTCAGAAGGGACCTGACAATCATAAAAGTCAAACATCTTAGAATGGGAAAGACCTTAAAAGTCAACCAGCATGCATGGAATAATGGAGACAGCATTATATTTAACATTAGAAGACCTAGATTCAGTCTCTTACACTCCCACCTACTATTCATTTAATTCTAGGAGAGTAAATTCACTTTCTGGCTCTCAATTTCAAGAATAAAATAAAGTAATAATCTCTTTTTTTCTTTTTTTTGGGGGGGAAGGCAGGGTAATTGGGGTTAAGTGACTTGCCCAAGATCACATGGCTAGTAAGTGTTTAGTATCTGAGGCCAGATTTAAACTCAGGTTCTCCTGACTCCAGGGATGGTGCTCTATTCACTGCACCACCTAGCTGCCCCTCTGTAATAGATAATCTCTAAAAATTTCTTCCTGCTCTTAATATATAACCCTAAGGTCCAGTCACTCCATAAATCATTCCCTTTTAGGGTTCATTACTCCTGGATGCCAGAAATATAGTGGAAAATAATGACTCAGATTCTCAGTTAAAAATCACATACTACTCATACATTTAAGAATACCCTTTCCAGCACAATGGATAGATCTCTAGACTTGGTAAAAGGAGCACCTGAATTCAAATTCTGCCTCAAACACATTAGCTGTAGGACACTGGGCAAGTCACTTAATTCCTGTCTGTCTTAGTTTCCTCATCTATAAAATAGGGATATTAGTAGCACTTACCTCCCCCAGTTTTTGGGGGGGCCATAAAATGAGATAATATATGTAAAGTGTTTTGAAAACTTTAAAGTGGTATATAAATGTTTATTATTATTATTATTATTATTCACCCAATTACATGCTTCTGTACTTAATTAAGAAGATAGAATTTGTGTTGAGTTTTGTAAAACCAGAAAAACTAAGAGATGGAGCTGAGTAATAAGAACAATTCAGGCATGCAGCATCCTATTCCCACTAACCCTATTTATTCTATACTCTCACATCATCAGAATTTGCTCAAAGGAGGAATAGAATATACAGTCAGTTGGATATAGAAAGCTATGTTACCCTACAGGAACTTAGTAAGGGAAAGGGGATAAGAGAAGGGAGGGGAGGTGTAATAGAATGGAGGGCAGTTTGGGGCAAAGTGTAATAAAAAGCCAAACACATTTGAAGAACTACAGGGTTAAAGAAGAGAGAGAATAGAATAAATAGAGGTAGGGGGCAGAGCCAAAATGGCAGTGTTGCAACAGGACTTCTACACAGCTCCCGCTTCCACCTCCTCCAATACATATAAAAAATTACTCTAAACAAACTTTAGAGCTACAGAACCCACAGAGTGACAGAGAGAATCTAACCTCCCACTAAAGTCAACCCAGCAGGCCGGCAGGAAGGAACCACAGCAGTGGACTGGGAGCAGAAACCAGCCCCATGTGAGCCTGAGGTTTTAGCCTCAGGGCACCCCAACCAGCCCCGTCTAGAGGGACTACAGAGAATAGATCAACAGCAGCTGTGGCGGTTTCCAGAATTTTCAATCCATAAATGCCAAAGAAAAAGTGAGAGGTCAGTGGACTTTGGGAACAGGGAGTCCCAGAGTGCTTTCCAGCCTCTGCCCCTAAAAGGAGAGGTGGCTGTGGCACAGCAGATGTGGCTACTTCAGATCTCCTGGCTCACAGATTGTAGGGGGATTAAGCAACCAGTGGGAGGGGTAATTGCTCTTGCTTTAACCTGCTTGGATCAGGATTGTTGTCCCGGGTGGAGGTCCTGGGGTGCATGACCAGAGTGTGTGGAGGCTTCAGAGAGGGCAGCCAAGCAATAGCTCCACCAGCTGAGAAACCCCAGTGATTTGGTACAAAGCTTCCCTCTCTGGAAGCAGAATTTTACTGTGGCAAAAACTTCAAAAGTCAAGTAACTGAGTGGCAACATGAGCAAGCACAGGAAGAAAAACAAGCACAGCAGTAAAACCTTAGATTCCTTTTTTGGGGACAAAAAGGATCAAAGCTTGGAACAGGAGGAAGACAATGAAGTCAGAATTACTGCAGCAAAATCTTCCAAGAAAAATATGAACTAGTTACAGGCCATAGAGCAATTTCAGAAGGATTTTGAAAATGAAATAAGAGAAGTAGAGGAAAAATTGGGAAGAGAAATGAGAATGATGCAAGAAAATCATGAAAAGAGAATCAACAACCTGACTGAAGAAAACACCACCTTAAAAAAATAGACTAGGGGGGCGGAGCCAAGATGGAAGAGTAGAAACAGCTCATCCAAGCCACTCTGCCCCAGATTCCCCCCAAACTATGTAAAAGGGGACTCTGAACAACTTCTGGAGCCCCAGCACCCACAGAACGACACAGAGAAGCTAACCTCCCACTGAGGACAGCCCAGCAGCCCTGCAGGAAGTACCAGAGCAGCAGTCTGGGACCTGGTAGCGCACAGCGCGCAGAGAGCAGGAGCTGAGCCGGAGCCCAGGCCCGCATGAGCCGAGGTTTTAGCCCCAGAGCGGCAGGGCCAGGAGCCAGCTGGAGGAACCCCAGAACACCAGGAGCTGTGGCAACTCCAGAATTATCAACATAGACTTACCTAGGACAAAGTAAGAGGTTAGTGTCCTATGGACGTTGGGTCCGGTATTTAGGGATTGTGTCAGCTCCCTCCCAAGGGGCTAGAAGCCTCTGAGGACAAACGCCATTTTGTAGTTTTCAGATGCAGCTCCAGCTCCTGGCCTGCAATTAATTGTAGGGAGATCCAGCGATCAGTCTTGGGGGGTAATCGCTCTTGCTTTACCCTCCCTGGATCTGGATTGTGTTCTAGGGTGGAAGTCGTGGGTGGGTTTACAGCTTGCCAGAAACAGAAGTTGCCCCCCACACGTTCGGGACGAAAATTCCTCTATCTGGCCTTAAAGCCATAGTATGGCAACAAGCCCAAAAGTCAAGCAATTAAGTGGCAACATGCCAAGGCAAAGGAAACAGAAAAATGCAACCCTAGACCCCTATTTTGGGGGCATAGAGCGGGAAAAGGACTGTGAGGTCAGAAGTCCTGCTCCAAAAGCCCCAGGAGAAAACATGAGCGGGTTGCAGGCCATAGAGGACCTTAAGAAGGACTTTAAAAATCAAATAAGAGAAGTGGAGGAAAAATTAGAAAGAGAAATGAGAAGGATGCAGGAAAAGTATGAAATGAGGGTCAACAGCCTGACTGAGGAAAACAACACCTTAAAAAATAGACTAACTCAAATGGCAAAGGAAGCCCAAAAGGGCAATGAGGAGAAAAATGCCTTAAAAAGTCGAATTTGCCAGATGGAAAAGAATCTCAAAAGTTCACTGAGGAGATTCATTCCTTCAGAGTTAGACTGGAGCAAATGGAAGCTAATGACTTTATGAGAAATCAAGATACTATTAAACAGATCCAAACAAATGAAAGAATAGAAGGCAACGTGAAATATCTCATGGGAAAAACACTGACCTGGAAAATAGATCCAGGAGAGACAATTTAAAAATTATTGGACTACCTGAAAGCCATGATCAAGAAAGAACCTAGAAATCACCCTTCAAGAAATTCTCAAGGAAAACTCCCCAATGTTTTAGACCCAGATGGCAAAATAGAGGTTGAAAGAATCCACAGATCACCTCCTGAAAAAGATCCCAAAAAGAAAACTCCCAGGAATATTACAGCCAGGTTCCATAATCCCCAGATCAAGGAGAAAATACTACAAGCAGCCAGGAATAAACAATTTCAATATTGTGGAAACACAATCAGAATAGCCCAGGACCTGGCAGCTTCTACACTGAGGGATCGAAGGGCATGGAATATGATATTCCAGAGGGCAAAAGAACTGGGAACGAACCCAAGGGTCACCTACCCATCAAAACTGAGTATTTTGTTTCAGGGGAAAATATGGTCATTCAGTGGAATAGAGGACTTTCAAGCATTCTTGAGGAAAAAACCAGAGTTGAATAGAAAATTTGACATCCAGACACAAGAAGTAAGAGATGCCTGAGAAGGTAATCAGGGAAAAGAAATCAAAAGGAACTATCAAAGTTGAACTATTTACATTCCTATATGGAAAAGCAATAACTATGACTGATGATATCTTTCTCACTATGAAAATAATGGAAGAAGTGTGTGTGGTCATATGAATACATATGTGAATGTGTGTATATGGTTACAGTTATATATGGATAGAGGGCATAAGTTGAATTTGTTGGGAAGGGAGAATACTCAAGGGATGAAATTATGAGGTGAGAGAGGAAAGTGGCAAGAGGAGATGGGAGAGACAGGGTAGTGTAAACTATCCCATGCAGAAGAAGCAAGGGGAAGTGGTTGCAAAAGAGGGGGAAAATAAGGAAGGCTAAAAAGGCAAAACCACATTCACATTGAATTTGCTTCAGGGAGAAAATGACATACATACTAAATGGGATATCTCAACCTGCAGCAGGATAGGGGGAAGGGGGATGGGAGGAGGGATAATGGATGGGAGGGCATCCTTTGGGTGAGGGGAGGTTGGAAGTACCCACTATAGAAGAGGGACAGGATCATGTAAGGAATGGACCAGGTGGGGGGTGGGATGAGTGGGAGGGAATTATAAGCAGCCTTGTACAATGTATCTACTATGATAATGTTTTGCATAGCTAGACATGTACAACATATACTGAATTACTTATCTCCCCAGAGGGAATGGGTGACATGCAAAAAGGCCACTTTTCTTTTTCATCCATGAGAATATAGGAGAATATAGTGTGTTATGCTGTCTGAGAAATGTTAGATAAAAAAGGAGAGGAGAAGAAAGAATTCTTGGCCAAATTTTTTCAATTTTATTTTTCAGTAAATTATGAGTCAGGACCTAAATTTGAGAGGGTGAGGAGATGTGCCTGGATGGCCTGAAGAAAGATGAGAAATTTTGGAACAACCTTTCTGTGGAGTGGAATAGTGAATTCATATATTATAACATAATATAATATTTAATAATAAATTATATAATATAATAGTTTACTTACTTTGATAGTGTCCAGTCAATTTTTGAATAGACCTAATTCATATAGTTTCACAGATTTGGAGTTTGAAAGAATCTCAGAAATCTTTTAATACAAATGTTTCACTTTACAAAAAAGGAAGCTGATGCCAGTGAAGCAATGTCCCATGTAAGGTCGCACAGGTCATAAGTGGCAGTCTGGGCTTGAACTGAAGCCTTCTATTACAAATCCAACATTTTTTCTGCTAAATAATACAGCCACTAACAATTCTTTTCAATGTTAAGATGAACTTTAACTCTTAGAACTTATCTACTGTTCCCAGTTCTATCCTTATTAGCAACAGAGAACAGAAACTATTGTTTTGCTTAGAAGTCTGACTATGTAATAGTTGATTTTCACACAATTTTCAGTAATATTTCCAGGATTTAAACTTGGTCCTTTCGAGCTTTGGTCATTTTTTTCTTTTTCTTGATTAGAATTTGCAATTATCTGGTTTTGAATCTCAAGGAATAGTAATACAGGTATATCAATCTCTAACATAACTAAAGGGTTTATTAATAACCTACAAACCAATGATGGAATACTTGTTCATATGAAAAGGATGGACGGAATTTTATGCTTTTACCTCACTAAACCCTTGGGTCATAGCCCTGATCTGGTTCTGGGAAAAGAAGTTGCAAATGTAGCCATCAATCTAGAAAATTGATTTATCCAGATTATAGGCAATTCCACATGACCCACGTGGATAGACTCTGTGTGATTTTACAGTGAGGTAAACAAAATGAGCAGGAGACTTTTACAAAGGCACTGATCTAGAATAAGCATATCAAAAGTGATTAGGAAAATGTCAAATTAGGAATAGACTAGATAAAAATTAACATAGGAGCTCCTTTGGTGCAAGAGGCTACACCCAAGATTCCATCAGTCATTTCAGTCATTTTATCTACTTTTTTAGAAAACAGATTGCATCAGTATTACATTCCATTTTGACAAGGAAAAGATCCCAGTTTGATTACATTCATTATAATTCATATAACTTAGTCTTTTTACGTTCAGTAGCCAAAAATATTGACTTCTTGTCATGAAAGTGTGCTCATATGTTGGAGGGCAAACTGGGGTGGAATAAGAGGGGAAAGACAACTTTGCTAGTTAAATAATATGGTTTATACATACATGTATGTATGTAAAGTTCTTTAACGTTTTTTTTTCAAAGTTTGAGTTCTAAATTCTCTCTCTTTTCCCTCTCCCCTGCTTGAAAATGAAAGAAATTTGATATTGATTATAAGATGAAGTCATGTAGAACATGTTTCCATATTAACCATATTGCAAAAGAAAACAGACCAAAAAAAAGAAAAAGAAAGTATTTTTTTAAGTACATTTCAATCATCATTCAGAGTCCATAATTTCTCTCTCTGGAGGTAGATAGCATTGTTCTTCATAGGTCCTTTGGAAAGTCTTAGATCATTGTCTTGATCAAACTAGCTAAAGCTTTCATAGTTGATAATTCTTAGAATATTGCTATCATCATGCATATTGCCCCCCTGGTTTTTCTCACTTCAATTTGCATGAGATCATATAACCTTTCTTAGGTTTTTTTCTGAAACCATCCTGTGTTTTTTTTCTTCATTTTATATAGCACAATAGTATTCCATCACCATTACATACCAAAACGCACTCAATAATTTCTCAGTTGATGGACACATCATCTTTAATTTCCAAATTTTGCCACCACGAAAAAAACTTAATGTTTTTTTTTTTTTAATAGGTACTTTTCTCTTTCTTTTCTATGAGCTCCTTGGAATACAGATCTAGTACTGGATTTGCTGGGTCAAATGGTATGAACAGTTATATAGTTCTTTGAATGTGATTCCAAATTGTTCTCCACAATCGTTAGACTAGTTCACAACTCTACCAAGTGTATTATTGTCTCAATTTTCCCACAGACCCTCCAGCATTTGTTATGTTCCTTTTCTGCAATATTAGCCATTTTTATAGGCAGGAGGTGGAATCTCAGAGTTGTTTTAATTTTCATTTCTCCAAAGAATCAGGAAGGTTGATGGTAGGTGTTAACCAATATGATTTCTGACTAGTGCTCTTTTGTCAAAGTGAAAAAAAAATAAATGAAGCCCAGGTAAATGGTGGGAGTAACTATGCCTCTCTTAAAGTTGCCAAATGCCTCATTAGCTAATTAATGATGCATGAATGAATGAATGAGATTCCCATTGTTCCTATAAACCTAGTGAAACTGCAGCCAAGGGAATGGGCTTGGTGGAAGCAGTGGGGAAAGAAGGTCCACCCTGTTGAGCTTGACTCTAGTCTGGTATAGTAAATAGATATTAGAGGTATAGAAGAAGTTGGAAGCCCTAGTTCCTCCCTATCCCGGCCATACTTTCCATTTTTGGTCTCCCTGCATCTTCCTTATCAGTGATCCAGAATATCAAATATCACTATTTTCATTTCCTTAGTTTCCTAACATGTAAAATTAGAGAATGACAAACTCCAGTATTTTTTCAAGAAAACCCCAAATGTCATCATGAAGAGTTGGACATGACTGAGAACAACAAAAAATGAACTGTGATTTAGAACATTTTTCATGTAGCTATTGATAACTTTTATTATTTTTTCTGAAAACTGCTTCCTCATATCTTTGACCATTTGCCAACTGGACAATGGCTATTGTTTTTTATAAATTTAACTTAGTTCCCTATGTATTTAAGAAACAAGACCTTTGTTAGAGAAAAGAAGCAACATATCTTTATAGAGTATCTGTCATGAAATCACCCAGTAGTATCATAAAAAAAAAAAAAAAATTCCATGTTCACAAAAAACTTTTAATTTAGGAAAGAAAATGAAACAAGCATATACATAGCCATAATGATAATTATAATGATAATAACTCCTATTTCAATAGTATGTTTAAACATTCAAATGATTTTGTCTGTACAAATTATTATTTTCTATGTTTATATCAAATTCATTCAAAAACATATTTTCATCTTCTTTACCCAGAGTCCCTTAACTCTATAAAGAAAGGAGAAAACTTCATTCTCATATCTCTTTTTGGAGGCCAATCTTGATCCTTGTCTTTATAATTACTCAGTGTTCATTTTCATTTTTTTTGCTTATATTCACAGTGTTGTAATTATTGTGCAAATTACTTTCAAAATTTTCCTTACTTTACTTTGCATGTGTTCATGTAAGTCTTCCCATGTTTCCCTGTATTCTTCCTCTTTCTTGTTTCTTATAGAACAATAATATCCACTATATTCAATTTCTTTAGTGTATCTCTAAACATGGGACATCTCCTTTTTTCAGCATTCTGCTACTACAAAAGTTACTTCCAAAATATATTGTTCTATATAGGACCTTTCCTCCTATCTTTAACATCTTTGAGGTATATGCCTAGTAAGGGGATAACTGTGTAAGAGAATATTGGCATCTTAGTCATTTTGTGATCATATTTCCAAATAGCCAAAATACTTTTGTCAAAACAAATCTGTCACCTACTGATAATAACAATGAAACTTAGAAAGATGTATTAATTTGGCTCAGGCCACACAGCTTTTTCGTGTCAGAAATAGTATGCAAAATCAGTCCTTACAGCTCCAAGTATGTCACATGCCATAAGAAAGGGATACATGAAATTTGATGAAGTTAAAGTCATTCAACAAATACTGATAAAGCATGTGTTATATGCAGAGCAGAGGAGGTCCCAGTGTGCTAGGACATAGAATTACACAAGATGTGGCTACTGCCTTCACAGAAAGTACAATTCAATAGGGAGGTTTCCAAATAGACTATAGAATGTGCATGTAGTCAATAACACCAAATAGAACTTAAGATCAAATGAGAAGAAAGCACTGAAGGACAGGAATTTCCAACTTAGACTGGGTATTGGGAAAAATAGTGACATTTGAACTAATTAATCATAGTTAAAAAGCTGAAAGCAACTTTAGATATGTTGTTAGTCTTGACCCCCTCATTTTCACAAATGGGGAACCTAGTGGACTGGAGAGTATAAGAGACTTATTCAATATTACTGTCAAAGAAGAAAAAGCAGCAGAGTGGTTATTAAGCACTGGTTCTCTAAGTCTAGAAATGTTCTTTCCACTACACAATACTAAAGTAGATTGTCTTTGCAATTTGTTTCACATTTTACAAAATATTTCACATATTTTGTTATTTAATTTCCATGATCATCTTGTGAGACAGATAGTAAAATGATTATTATCTGCCTTTTTTAGATGAAAAATTTGAGGCTTAGAGAGATTTAGCACCTTTCCAAGGTCTTATATTAGTTGTACTAGAACTGAAATGAAAATCATTTACTCCAAATTTATTCCAAAGCCCTAGTTCCCAGAATCATCTGAAGAAGCAAATCCTTTGGAAAGGAGTTAGTCATCCAGTCATCCAGCTTACCAACTGACTTATTGAACTGTATTACACCCTTTTGTAATAGTCTCTTGACTCTGGAATCTGAGATATAAAATGAGGAGATGACATTGAAGATCTCTTTTAGCTTTGAGAGCCCACCAACTGCTATCCGCAGGGCAAGCAAACCAGGGTAGCTGAAGCAGCAAGGTTCTTTAAAGTTTAGAGATGCTCTAGCTTGTGCCAGAGAAGACAAACCACCACTAACACCACCTTAAATTGTATCTCAACTCAGACTTTGATGGAATCAGTGTAGGACCCTGAACCCAAGAGCTTTTGAAATAGCACTCTTTCCAGTCCAACAATCATAGTCATCATTCTAGAAAGAAGCATCTATGAAAATTCAGCCTGGTAACTATTCCTGCAGGTGAGACCACACCTTTAGAAGACACAGAAAAGAAAGCTCTTGCTACCAGTCATTGACACTGTCAAATAGTTCTACAACAGAAACGGATATTTTATCAGTAAAAATGGCATTAAAGAAGAATTCCCATGCACTTTGCCACCCACTGCACCTTAAGGACCATGGAATTGTTGCATTCGATTTGTAGCTGAAACTTTTCATTTCTTTTCTCCTGTATTAGAATGTGAGTTCCCTGAGAGGATAAACTGCTTGTTTTTTCTGTTTATATTGTTCTAGTATACTATTGTGTTATTGTTAAATCTTATTAGTCTAATAGTATTATTCTACTGTACTCTTCTACTAGTGCTTTGTAAATAGTAAGCATTTAATAAATGCTTCATTCACTCCACTCTCCAAAGGAAAGTATGTGGGAGAAGAGGTATTAGACTGACTACCAAAGTGAAAGTCTACAAAACCATTGTGCTGACCTCACTGTTATATGCCTGTGAAACCTGGAGAGTATACCATCACCATAACAGGAAACTTAATTGCTTCCATTTGCATGGTCTTAGGATGATTCTGAAGATCACCTGGCAGGATAAGATACCAGACATTGAGGTCCTTTATTGACCTAAGTTGCCAAGCATTCAAATTCTACTGCAGAGAGTGCAACTCTAATGGGCTGGCCACATTGTTTGAATATAAAACCTATGGTGACCAAAAAGACTGTCTTATGGAGAACTCACACAGAGTAAGTACTCACATAGTGGTAAGAAGAAATAATACAATGACACGTTCAGGATATCTCTTAAGAACTTTAGAATTGATTATGTGACATAGGAGACACTGGTACAGCAGTGTCCAGCATGGTGTGCCCACATCAGAGAAGGTGTTGTGCTCCATGAGCAAAGTGGAATTGAAGTAGCACAAAATAGATATTCAAATATAGAGAATCCATCCCAAATGTCTACATGGATTATTTGTGCCCAACCTGTGGTACAACATTCCAAGCTCCTATTGATCTATCAACCAGAGTCAAACAGTGTAAATTGTATAACTTGTATAACTAGTATACTGATGTCATTTTGATCCTATTTAAGATTGAAGGACAACAATCAACCAGCCATTCATTCCAACTTGAGTTTTCCCAAGAAAACTTGACCATTAATGTGATATTCATAGCACTTACACATGACTATGAATATGCTGATGTAATTCTGAATTGCAAAATACGACAGATTCTCCACATGAAAGACAGAACAAAAACATTAATTCAAATACCAGAAAGCCAAATCCATCATAGCAACAAAGATATCTATACACCATAACAATGCAGGGGGGTACCATCATCCCCAAGCATTCCCCCTGCTAGGGCTTTCCCACAAAAAAAAAAAAAAAACACTCACATGATGAAAAAAACACAGTTGAATAGAAAATTTGACACTCAGATACAAGAAGCAAGAGAAACATGAGAAGGTAAACAGGGAAAAGAAATCATAAGGAACTTCAAAGTTGAAATATTTACAATACTACATGGAAAATTGATAATTGTAATTCATGAAACTTTTCTCAGTATGAGAATAGTTGAAGGGAATATATATATATATATATATATATATATATATATATATATATATGTGTGTGTGTGTGTGTGTGTGTGTGTGTGTGTGTGTGTGTATGTGTATATATATATATGTCTATATAGGAGGTTATATGGGTACATGAATACATATATGAGTGTGTGTATATATGTGTACAGGTATACATAGACAGATGGCACAGGACCAATTGAATAGGAAGGGATGATACTTAAAAGGTTAAATTGAGAGGTGAGAGAGGAATATGAGAGAATGGGGTAACTAGAAGAGGCAAGGGAAAACTGTTACAATGGAGGGGAAGAACAGGAAGTCAAAAAGGAATGGGTAAACCTTACTCTCATTGAATTTGGCTTGAGAAGGGAATGAAATACACTCTCAATAGGGTATCTCACCCTACAGGAGAGTAGGGGGGGATGAGACGGGGAAATGATGGAGGGGAGGGCATATTAAGGGGGAGGGAAGTTAAAAGCACACAGGATTTGAAAAGGGACAGGGTCAAATTTGAGAATAGAACAAATAGGGGTGGGATAAGATGGAGGGAAATATAGTCAGTCACACTATATCCACTATGGAAATATTTTGTGTAGCTTCATATGTACAACACATATTGAATTGCCTGCCTTCCCAGTAAGGGTGGGTGACGAGGAAGGAAGGGAAAGAATCTGGAATTCAAAATTTTAAAATCAAATATTTAAAAAAATATTATTTTTATTTCTTTCTACATGCAACTCGATAATAAGTTATACTGGCACTGGAGTATAGAGATCCATCTTGCCCAACTGGAAAATCAGAGGGTTAATGGGGGAGGATATAGGAGAGAGCATATTGGGGGAGGGGGTATTCAGTGGGATCACTGTTTAGGGTTGGTGTGTAACAGAAAGACAAGGAGAAAATTTGTAACTCTAAATCTTGTGGAAATGAATGATGTATAATAAAAATAAACATAAAGTTTAATTTAAAAAAGAAAAAAAATAGGTAAATGGTAAAAGCAGAGATTACATGACTTGCCAAGAATCACACCATTATCAAGCATCTGGGGCAGCATTTAAACTCAGGTCTTCGAAAGTCAATGCACTAGATTGGGAGTTAAGAGGATTATCTAAGAGTAATAATAATAAATATATAAGTATAAGTAGAGAGGCCACTTGGACTAGAAGATAAGAGTCAAGTTTCAAGTTAAAGGACCAACATGGTTTATGTCCTACCTCTAATAAAATCTTTGGAATGTTTGGTATGCAAGATGAAGAAACTAAATAAATGGAAACAAATAGAAGGATATTGCAACAGTCTAGAGGAGTGATGTTAAGGGACTGGAACACAAGATTTCTGACTCCTGGTTGCTTCATTCACTAATATGAACTATGATTTTAGTTCTGGTTTAATGCTCTGCACAATGTGTGATTTGTGTTCAGTCTCAGTACCTGCAGAATTCTCCTCCTCTAATAAATCTTCTATTACTGACCTATTAACCCACCATTCAATTTAACTGACAGCCACCTATTTCTGAAAGCAGCAGTCTTCAGCAAAGACCCTGTCTGGAATGTGAGAAGGTTTAAGAGTAGGGGAAAGAGCAGAGGAATCAGGCATTGGGGAATCCATTTGTTCAAAAGTACATTGACCTCTTGAGTTCATGAAGTCCATTCCCTTGACACTGGGCAAAATCAAATTCAGTAAATAAATGCATATTGTGTCTGTTATATTTTCTAAGTTAAGTTAAACTAAACTCCAATTAAGTATTGAAGTAGAGGATGCTAGCTTCTCAAAGACCTCTCTCTTAGTAATGAGCATTAATTGATTGATAAGTCTGACATCATTCTCTATGCTAATGCTATTTTATATTAATCTATAGCCTCTGGTCTCTATCTAGGCTCCCACCTCGCCTCATTCTCCCAATCCAATGAACTACTCCAATCTTATTTTACTGATGAGGAAACTGAGGCCATAGGCAATTGAATCTCACGTTTAATGTTTCAGTGTCAGTAAGAAGCAGAATCAGAGATTCAAACTCGGGATTCCTGAGTTCAAGTCTAAACAATCAATGAAAGATTGCATGAAGAAGCATTTATTAAGGGCTTACAATATCAAATCAAATCAACATTCATTTTATTAAGCAATTTCTATATGTCTTTCCCTATGCTAAATTTTGGGGACAGTAGTAGAAAATTAGGTAGTCACAGATCTTAAGGAGCTCACATTTAAATGAGAGACAGCTCATATAGGAGGATTCAGCTGCAGATCAGATGACAATTACCAGGGGCTTATATGGAACAATTACTAAGATGATAATAATTGGTGGTCTGTTACTAGAAGGATTATAATTGGTGAATCCTTGCTTATTCCATCAGGCTAATGTTAAGACAGAAATGGACCCAAAGTTTGAGGTAGAGAAGGGACTCAGGGTTCATTAACTTGTGGGATGAGGATAGAAGGTGCCAATATTTAGTTAGAAGGCTATATGGAGAAAGGGAATTTGCCTAAAAGGTTGGGAGAAGGAACAACCAAAGATATTGTTCCATTCCAAGAACAGACAATGGAAGGGGCAATTCCCTGCAGAACTTGAGCCTGCTGGGCATTCCCAACTTCAGTTTAGGATGGAAGACTAAAAAACATAGTCACCCTACACTATCCTTTGCTTCCAAGCATTGTACTTTACACTCATCGAGATACGGGAGGAGGCTGTGGAAAAAAGATGAATTTTCTCTTATTACTTTTGTAAGGCAGCGTGTGGGAACAATGAAATTTTTCCCCAGACTGAACCTTAGCAATAGCATGACTACTTAACAGAATGCTATGAAAAAAGGGGTTATTGAAGAACCTTCTTCCACCTTGGAGGGAGAGTGGCTGGGGAATTTGAAAAGATATGCCTCCTCTAACTGGCATCTGCATGCATAATTTATTGTCTTGGTCAGCATATTCTAACTGGAATTGAGGGAACCATTTCATTTAGGTTAGTGGTGGAAAATACAGACTTTGATGGCAAACCTGAGACTGAAAGCTAGAGTCTGAAGTCCCATAAATTAGTGCAGATGGAGAGCATAAGGGACCTTTTAAATGTCTAAAATTAGACTAGAGCTTTCTCAATTACTTTACTTTAATGCTGGGATTCTACACCTAAAGGAAACAATTTTATACTCTCCTCCACAGGACAGTGACTGAAATCAGACCCCCTGACTTTTGGAGGGTAGTAAGACATAGCTTTCTTTCTGACTTAGTTTATAGAAAATGAACCAAGCAACATCTAACTGTACCCCCATTCTGCACCCTGCCTGGTCCCCCCCTGCAGTCTCCTCCCTTCAATCACCAAATGGTCTGATGAAATTTTCAGGCACTCTTTCCAAAGTGTACTACTTCTATGCCTTAAGGGTATCACAGCATTTTTATTTGGATTCGAATGATTAAAGAGCTAATTTTCTTAGTGGGAGGTGAGTACAATGCATTTATATAGAGAGACTGCATTACAGACTTATGGATATTTTATAGTGAGATGGTAGCCCAGGAGATTTGAAGCCATCGAAATTTATGGGTGTGGGCAGAGGAATTTAGGTAATAGATAATGAAAAATAAGGGGAAGGAAGGAGGAAGGAAAGAAGAGAGGAAGAAGGAAGGAAATAGGAAGGGAGGAAGGGAAGAAGGGAGGAGTGGAAAAAAGTTGAAGAAAGAGAGGGTCAAAGAAAGAAAGAGAGGTGGTGATTCCACTGTAGCATAATTCTTATTATTCAGATCAGGATGGGACATTTTTCTACATAACTGGGAATTGTTACTAATTATGAAGCATGTGAAGAACTGACTTTCTAATCTGCTCCTCTTTATTCAAGGACTTGACCATTTTTCTTTTCTTGATTTTTAAAATCCATTTTTGTCCTCAAAGGAATTTTGACTGTATTAATATTATCCTATTAATGCTTAGTTCTCAAATGCAAACTCTATGTTCAGTGTAGGGGACACTTAATATTGTAACTCCTTTGACATTTTCTTTTCCTTTGTGGCCAAGACTTGTTTTAACTTTGCTTAGTTAAAATTATACATATTATACATGCATACACTTGCAAATACAGCAATTTGGAAATGTTCAAGCTGGAAGAGACTTTAGAAATCAACTAGTAGAATTAGCTTCTTTTAGAGGGACACCTCTGTGCCCAGAAAGGAATATATGACTTGTCCACAATCATATATTAAAATAGTGGTAAACACAATACAGTTCACTGCATGATACATTTTGACATTCATTTGAAAAGGATTGTTGATTTATTCATTTTCTGATATGAGAATTGTTTTCAGAAGTAGCACATTAATATAAAATCATGAAAATAGCAATACAGTGGTGATAATCATATTATTATAGACTTAAAATATTGAGAAATAGATATATGTAGATTTTGCTATAATCATGTCTTAATGAACTAAATGTTTCATTGGACCAGGATCTAACTATCTAATCCCAGAATCAAATTCCTTTCCTTACTTCTTTCATTCAAAGATTACTGAGTAAGTTCCTTCTCTACTCAACATACTTTGATCCTAGGATCATCATACAGTGTTTTCTGATTTGACCTTCCCCCTGAGAGACATAAGGGTTCATAAAGGCCAGAACTTAGAGACTTCAACAATACCAAGATGCCTAGTCCAGCTTGACTCATGATACCTGAAGTTCTTGAATCCTTCCTTATTCTTCTACCATTATTTAACCTTATGATTCTGACCACCACATTAATAATATAGAGATCTTTCAGAAGGGAATAACTAAATGGTGATGACATCACAGAGAGTGAGTGACAAACCTGGGATTCAAATTCAGTGGTAGCGTCCTTTCCATTAGAATGAGCATCCTCATATAGAAGACATAGCCCAAATTAGGTCAGCTATAGGCCCATTTCCCAATTAGGAGTACTGTATTTCAGTTTAGGGAAATAATATAAGACTTTTTGGACAAGACATTAACAGAGTCTGTCAAGGTAGTATAGCTCAGGAAGCTGTGATATTTTAGAACTAATGAAAATTATTTGAACCATTTAACTTAAGAAAGAAAAACTTGGGGTCCGGGAACAAATGATAGAAGGTCATGTTGTAGAAGAAAGATTTGATATGATTTATTTGACCCCAGAAAGCTGAAGTATGGGTAATTGGTAGAGGCTGTAGAAAAGCAGATTTTGCTTTTACATAACAAAGCAAATTCCTAACAATTAGAAGTATTCAACAGTTGAACAAAATTTCTCAAGGAGATGCATTCCCTCTCATTATGTGTTATATGATTATTAAAATATAATGTTAAGATATTAAAAGAGCGATTGAATGAGCAATTGTAGGAAATAATATAGAGAAGAATTCAACTTTTGAGGTTTAGAGAAAATGGCTCCTGTGATCTTTTAAAAGACTGAGTGGAAGTTAACCAAGTTACTTCTCTCTATGATGTTTGGTTTCTTCATTTGGTAAGAATGAATTTGTCAAGTGTCTGGCAAGTTTAATCAAGGTTTTAAAATTTAAAAAAATGATTAGGGAGAGTTAAGGGGATTTATGCATATTCTCCAAGATATATAGTATATGGTATCATTCCAGTAAAGGAAGAAGAATTTTAGTTGAGATAGCCAAAAATTATAGAGAGACAAAATCCAAGAAAGCAACAAGTCATACAACCATAGACACAAATGTCTGTGCACAAGTAACTAAAGTTGAAGCAACAGAGGTCCTACCACAAAGAAGCATTTTTTTGTTGTTGTCACTAAAACTTGATGGGATAAAGTCCATGAAGATTTTATTGCTCTGAAACAGTATGATTTATTTATAATAAATAAGATAGATTTTTTTAAAAAGGGAGGAAAGGAACCACCCTTATACTTAACACCTTGTAATTATGTTAATTAGGGTTGAAAGGAGTTCTACCCCCTTTTTAAGAGTACAGAATAAAAGACAAGTTTCTCCCTCAAAGGTCAAGATGCTTGACAAAAACATAACAAAGGGAAAAACACATAACTGAAAATATCTACCATGGAATTGAGTGCTGAAAGACTTACAGCATATTTTGAATGAGAAACTAGATATGTAAATATAAAGAAAGTATGTACATCTCCATACCACATAACACCTTTATAAAATAGACCATACATAAGGACACAGAGAAATTATAAATAATATTAAAAGAAGAAATACTAATCACATCCTATAGAGACACAAAAAATAATAATTAATGCAGGGAGCACAATAAAACACACAGACATAAATAGAAATTTAATAACAGCATCCTGAACAATTGAGGATCCAAAGAACAAACCAGAGAAATAATGAATGATTTTGTGGGAAAAAAAATAATAATGATGAGGCAACATACTCAAATTTCTGTAATGAAAATAAAGAAATCATCAGAGGAAAAAACAATATTAATTACACAAAGAGTAAACTGAATATGTGATAAAAATGAAGCTCACTGATTAATAACCCCAAAATAAATACAAGGAAAAAATAATTAAAACTTAAAGGAGAAATAGATAAACCATTAAATTATTATAATGTTAACAAAACAAAATTTAATTCTTTTTTTAACAAATGCTTTATTAACTTCTGTTTTACATCATTCATTTCCACCAGATTTTGAGTTACAATTATTTTTCCCCCTGTTTTTCCCCTACCCACTCTCAGAGAATAGCAATCCCACAAGATATCCCCTCACCCAATCTGCTCTCTCCCATATCTTCTCCCATACCCCCTTCGACTTTTCCATTAGAGGAAGGTGAATCTCTGTGTTCCAATGCCTGCACATCCTATCTCCCAATTACAAGCAAAAGAGTATTAATAATAGTATATATATATATATATATATATATATATATATATATATTTGAAATATTTAATTTTAAGACCTCGAATTTCAGATCCATTCCCTTCCTCCCTTGTCACCCATTCCCTCTCGGAAGATCAGTAATTCAGTATATGTTGTACATGTCTAGCTATGCAAAACATTACCATAGTAGATATATTGGACAAGGCTGCTTATAATTCCCTCCCACTTATCCCACCCCCACCTGGTCCATTCCCTACTTGAACCTGTCCCTCTTCTATAGTGGGTACTTCCAACCTCCACTGCCCCCAAGAATGCCCTCCCATCCATCATCCCTCCTCTGATCCCCCTTCCCCCTATTCTGCTACAGGGTGAGATATCCCATTTAGTATGTATGTCATTCTCTCTCTGAACCAAATTCAATGAGAATGTGGTTGTGCCTTTTTGCCTTCCTGTTCTTCCCATCCCTTGTAACCATTTTCCCTTGCCTCTACTATATGAGAGAGTTTTTACCATTCTGTCTCTCCCCATCTCCTCACGTTATATTCCTCTCTCACCTCTTAATTTCACCTTTTAAGTATCATCCCTTCCTATTAAATTCGACCTCTGCCCTCTATTCCATCTCTGACTCATAGCACACACACATCACATATGTATTCATATGACCATACACCTCTTTTTTCCATATTTTCATACTGAGAAAGATTTCATCGTCACAGTTATTATTTTTCATGTTAGGAATGTAAATAGTTCAACTATGATAAGTTCCTTTTAATTTCTCTTCCCTGATTAGCCTTCTCAGGCATCTCTTGCTCTTGTGTCTGGATGTCAAAGCTTCTGCTTCAACTCTGGTTTTTTCTCAAGAATGCTTGAAAGCTCTTCTTTCCACATTCTTAAAAAGACTAACAAAATCAATAAACTTTTGATTAACAAGCTTATAAAGAAGAGAAGGAAAATAAAATTAACAAAAATTAAATGAATAATCTGAGTAGAACAGAGAAGAAAAACTTTACATGATCATAGAACCTGCTCTACAGTTACATCCATGAAAATAAGGAATTGAAAGGAAGTCAACTTTATATAAGATTTCTTCTAAAGTGCTTTAAGAGCATCAAATAGAAATTTTTATAAATCTAATGTGGAGAAAATAGCAAGCAGTACTCAATTATTCTCTGCTGATAAGAAACATTGTAATGAATTTTTAAAAATTGAAACATAAGAATATATGAGGTCTCTCTATTTTTAAAAATAAATTTCCTTGTAAATAGGTCATAATGAGGAAATTAAAAATTACTTTGTTGTTGTTCAGTTATGTCCAACTCTTTGTGACCCTATCTGGGAATTTCTTTCTTTTTCTTTCTTTCTTTCTTTCTTTCTTTCTTTCTTTCTTTCTTTCTTTCTTTCTTTTTTTTTTTTTGCTTTTTGGAGGGCAATTGGGGTTAAGTAACTTGCCCAAGGTCACATGGCTAGGTTTTTGTTTGTATGTGCATTAAGTGTCTGAGCCTGGATCCAAACTCAGGTCCTTCTGACTCCAGGGCCAGCACTCTACTCACTGTGCCACCTAGCCGCCCTGTATCTGGGGATTTCTTTAAAAAGTACTGAAGTTTACCTATTCTTTTCCACCTTATTTTATACATAAGGAAACTGAAACAAACAGGGTTAAGTGACCCAGAGTCGCACAGCTAGTTAGTGTCTGAGGCTTAATTTGAACTTAGAAAGATGGATCTTCCTGAATCCAGGAAACCAATCATTTTATTAACTGAGCAACCTGAGAGCCACTAAAAGAAAAAAAAAATCACAGGACTCCCTGAAAACCATGGCCAAATAAAATATGTGGATAACATAATTAAAAATGAAGCCCAGAAATATTATAGCAAAAGGGCAAAATATAAATAAAATAAATGCACTATACTTCTGGTTCACGTGCTGAACAAGATATAAAGGATTAGACATTTTCTCTGATTGTCATGGCTTCTCAAATCACCCTAAAAAGGGAATAATTTACAAGAGATAAGAAATTTCAGCTGTCTCTATATTCTAAGACATCAAGAACTTTAACAAGGAAACACCTTGATGAACTAACAGTAGAGAAGGCTAATCCCTATCCCTCCACTATCTTCTGACTTCTTTTAATTTTCTCTCCAAGCCTCTAACATACTCATTTATCACTAACCACTCAAACATTCACTACATACAGGGTTGTACAAGTTGACCTGTAGCTTACAAAATGACTCAACTCTACCTCCTTCTCTTCCCTTCCAGTGCTCTATAAAACCAAAGGCAGAAGCACACATGGAAGAATGGAAGCACTTTGCTTCAATAAAAGTCAGCTCTAGGGTAGCAGAGGACATTGGGACAGGACATGTATGTGACACTTAACAAATCCTGAGGGAAATGATCTAGCACCCAGATGGCACCAGTTTTGTCCTCCCATACGTCACTTGTCGCAGACACCAAACTCAGTGAAAAGTTCATTGTCTGTCACTGTAGTCCAGGCCCCAGGGGAAGCACAATCAAAAGGGAAGAATTAAGAAAGTAAGTCCAACAATAAGAAAAATTATAAGAGGATAGGATAGAGGAAAAGAAATAACAATTAATAATGCCCTCGAATGTGAATGATGTGATAAAATAGAAAAGGGTAGTAAAATGGATTCCCAAACAAAATTCAAATATCTGTCATCCACACTCAACATCTTTGAAACATAAAGATTCACAGAGTTAGAATTTAGAGCTTGAGCAAAGTCTATTATGCCTCAGACAGATTCAATAAAGCAGGGGTGGAAATCATAATTTTAGAGAAGACAACAGTCAAACATATACATGTTTAAGATAAGCATGGGCATTCCATGATGCTTACCATAGATTTAAAAATGTATTTGTATGTATATACACATATTCACACAGACATGTGTGTATGTGTTTATATATGTGTATATATATATATATATACACACACATATACATATATAGAATCAGTATATTTACATATGCATTCACTGACTTAGCATTGAAATACTGAAAAATAAAACTATTTGAACAAAGAGCAATAGACAGAAATACTATAATAGGGAAGTAAGCATGTTTTTTTCATACCTAGCAAAAAAAAAAAACATTACGAAATGATAAACAGGAAATAAGGTAAGGACCTGAATGGAATATTAGGAAGGTTAGATATTACAGAATGAGATGTGAAATGAGGATATTATGTTTCTCAGCTTTGTATTTCATCTTCTAAAAAAAGTTCACCCTGTTAAAGTGTATTATAAACCCAACCAAATGTAGAAAAGCAGAAATAATGAATATATTCTTTATTGATTAGAAGGCAATAAAATCATAATCAACAGAGGACATTTAAGGAAGAATTTAAGCTTAATTTAATACTATAATAAAATACTAAAGTTTTGAAAAATATAAGGAATAAAAATATATCACAGGGGGCGGCTAGGTGGTGCAGTGAGTAGAGCATCGGCCCTGGAGTCAGAAGGACCTGAGTTCAGATCTGGCCTCAGACACTTAACATACACAAACAAACAAAAACCTAGCCATGTGACCTTGGGCAAGTTACTTAAACCCAATTGCCCTCCAAAAAGCAAATATATATATATATATATATATATATATATATATATATATATATATATATATATATATATATCTCACAGGAATAATTAATAATTTAATCAAAAAGATTTCTTTTAATTTTTAAATGAGATATCTTGACAAAATTTTGGGAATACAGCCAGAGCAATTATTTGGGGAAAATTTATATATCTAAATACCTTAATCAACAGAAAAGTGAAAAAACACAGGAATTTGGAATGAAATACACAAAGAGAGAAAAATAACATATAAATACACCAGTAAAAAACAAAAGAAGAATTTTGGAAAAATCAAAGAGGAGATTTTTAAAATAGATGATGAATTGTTTAACATAAATGTTATTATTATTATTTTTGCACCAGTATTATTGTTATTTAGCACCAAGTTAGTTAGCTTTCCAAGTTTATTATTTTTTTCCCAAATGCTTTATTAACTTCTGATTTACATCATTCATTTCTGCCAGATTTTGAGTTGTGATTTTTTCCCCATTTTTTCCCTACCCCTAACCCCAGAATAGCAGTCCGACAGGATATCCCCTCATCAAATCTATTCTCTCCCATATATTCTCCCATAGCCCCTTTGATGTTTTCAGTAGGGCAAAGTGAATCTCTGTGCCTCGATGCCTGTATATCTTATTTCCCAATTATATGTAAAATAGTATTAATTATACTATTTATATATTTTTACACATTTGATTTTAAAACTTTGAATTCCAGATTCATTCCCTTCCTCCCTTGTCACCCACCCTTACTGGGAAGATAAGCAATTCAGCAACTGTTGTGCATGTGTAGCTATGCAAAACATTACCATAGTAGATATATTGTAAAAGACTGACTATATTTCCCTTCCTCCTATCCCACCTCCCACTTTGTCTATTCCCTACTTTGATCCTGTCCCTTTTCAAAAGTGGGTGCTTTGAACTTCCCTGCACTCCTTTCCTCCTGCCCTCCTTTCCATCATCCCCTTTCTCATCCCCTTCCCCCCCTACTCTCCTGTAGGGTGAGATTTAGTATGTATGTCATCCTCTCCCTGATCCAAATTCAATGAGAATAAGGTTTTGCCTTTGCCTTCCTGTTCTTCCCATCCCTTGTAACCATTTTCCCTTGCCTCTACTATATGAGAGAGTTTTTACCATTCTGTCTCTCCCCATCTCCTCACGTTATATTCCTCTCTCACCTCTTAATTTCACCTTTTAAGTATCATCCCTTCCTATTAAATTCGACCTCTGCCCTCTATGTATACCTGAAAACTTATCTACACACATTCACATATGTATTCATATGCCCATATACCCTTCTTCAACTATTTTCATACTGAATAAAGTTTCATCAGTTACAGTTATTGTTTTTCCATGTAGGAATGTATATAGTTCAACTTTGATAAGTTCATTATGATTTCTTTTCCCTGTTTACCTTCTCAAGCACCTTTTGCTACTTTTATCTGAATGTCAAATTTTCTATTCAACTCTGTTTTTTTTTTCATCAAGAATGCTTGAAAGTCCTCTATTCCACTGAATGACTAAATTTTCCCCTGAAACATGATACTCAGTTTTGCTGAGTAGGTGATTCTTGGTTTTAATGCCAGCTCCTTTGACCTCCAGAATATCATACTCCAAGCCCTTCAATTCCTCACTGTAGAAGCTGCCAGATCCTGCACTGTCCTGATTGTGTTTCCACAGTATTCAAATTGTTTCTTCCTGGCTGCTTGTAATATTTTCTCCTTGATCTGGGAACTCTGAAACCTGGCTACAATATTCCTAGGAGTTTTCTTTCTGGGATCTTTTTCAGTAGGTGATCTGTAGGTTCTTTCAACCTCTATTTTGCCGTCTGGTTCTCAAACATCTGGGGAATTTTCCTTGAGAATTTCTTGAAGGATGGTTTCTAGATTCTTCCTTTGATCATGGTTTCAGGTAGTCCAATAATTTTTAAATTATCCCTCCTGGATCTATTTTCCAAATCAGCGTTTTTTCCCACGAGATATTTCACATTGCCTTTTACTCTTTCATTTGTCTGGATCTGCTTAACAGCATCTTTATTTCTCATAAAGTCACTAGCTTCCATTTGTTCCAGTCCAATTCTGAAGGAATGATTCCCCTCAGTGAGCTTTTGAGATTCTTTTTCCATCTGGAAAATTTGGCTTTTTAAGGCATTCTTCTTCTCATTGTCTTTTTGAGCCTGTTTTGCCATTTGAGGTAGTCTATTTTTTAAGATGTTATTTTAGTCAGTCAGGCTCTTGACTCTCATTTCATACTTTTCTTGTATTTTTCTCATTTCTCTTCCCATTTTTTCCTCCATTTTTCTTATCTTCTTCTTAAGGTCCTCTATGGCCTGTAACAAGCTCATATTTTCATTTGGGGCTTTTGGTGCAGGAGTTCTGTCCTCCCAGTCCTCCTCCTGTTCCATGCTTTGGTCCTCTTTGCCCCCAAAATAGGAGTATAATGTTTCATTTTTCTGTTTATTTTGTTTCCCTTGCCTAGGCATGTTGCCACTCAATTACTTGGTTTTGGGGCTTGTTGCCATGGTAGGACTCTGCCACCAGCCAGGGGAGCTTCTGTCCCAAACGCTGGGGTTTTCTCAGCTTCTGGAGGTATTAGTTGGGTGCCCTCTCTGAAGCCTCCATAAGCTCTGGCAATCTGGTCCCACATCCCAAGGCTTCCACCCAAGAACACAATCCAGTTCCAAGAATGTTAATGCAAGAGCAATTACCCCCAAGACTGATCTTTGGACCCCCCTACAGTCTGCAAGGCCAGAAACTGTAGCTGCTGAGTGTGTCCTCAGCTGCACCACATGCCTACTCATTGGCTTCTTGCCCCCAGGGAAAGAGGCCATGTGTTCTCCCAACTAATGAGTCCCAAAGTCCATACTGCACTAACCTCGCACTTTGTCCATGGAATCTATGTGTTGGTAATTCTGGAAATGCCACAGCTGCTGGCTGGAGTCCCTACAGCTGGCTGCTCATCTATCCTCCCTTGGGCTAAAGCCTCCAACTCATGTGGGCCTGGGCTCAGCTCCCAGAGCACTGTGCTTGGTGCTCCCTGCTGGGCCGCTGGGCTGTCCTCAGCAGGAGTTTAGCTTCTCTGTGTCATTTTGTGGTTTTTGAAGCTCCAGAGGTGTAGAGTGTCCTTTTACATGAATTTGGAAACTGTCGGACCTGGAGCTCTGCAGAAGATCTGTTTCTACTCTGCAATCTTGACTCTGCCCCCCCCCCAAAATACTTTATTTTTATTATTTTTTAAAATTAATGTATTTTTAGTTTTCAATGTTCATTTCCTCAGGATTTTGAGTTCCAAATTTTCTCCTCAAATCTCCCCTACCCCCACCCTGAGGTGGCTTGCATTCTGAATACCCCTTCCCCCAGTCTGCCTTCCCTTCTATGCCCTTACATTCTCTTACCCCTTACTTTCTCAGAAAACAAGATAGATTTCTCTACCCCATTGACCATATATCTTATCTCTCTCAGTTACATGTAAAAAACATTTTTTTAACATTTGTTTTTAAAACTTTGAGTTCCAAATAATCCCCTTTCTTCCCTTCCTACCTACCCTCATTGCGAAGACAATCAATTCAATTAAGGTTATACATATGTAGTTTTTCAAAACTCTTCCATAATAGACATATTGTGAAAGACTGACCATATTTCCTTCTATCCTATCACATCTCTTATTCTATTTTTCCCCTTTGACTTTATTCCTTTTCAAAAGTATTTTATTCTAACTACAACCTCCCTCCATTGACCCTCCCTTCTATCATCCCCTTCCTCCTTTATCCCCTTTTCCTTTGCTTTGCTGTAGGGTAAGATACCCAATTGAGTGTGTATGTTATTCACTTCTTAAGGCAAATCCAATCAGAGTAAGTTTCACTCATTCCCTCTCACCTCCCCTGTCTTTCTCTCCATTGTGGAACCTTTTTCTTCCCTTTTTTATGTGAGACAATTTAGCCCATCCTATCTCTCCCTTTTTTATTCTGCCAAAATATCCCTCTCTCATCCTTTTTTATTTTTTTAGATATCATTCCTTTATATTCAATTCACTTTGTGCCATATATCCATCTATCTATCTATCATTCCTACAACTACCCAAATACAGAGAAAATGCTCATAATTTACAAATATTTTTACATGTAAGAATGTAAACAATTCAACTTTAATAAGTCCCTTATGATTTCTCTTTCTTGTTTTCCTTTTCATGCTTCCCTTGATTCTTTTTTGAAAGTCAAATTTTCTATTCAGCTCTGATCTTTTCATCAAGGATGCTTGAAAGTCCTCTATTTCATTGAATATCCTTTTCTCCCCCTGAAGTATTATACTCAGTTTTCCTGGGTAGGTGATTCTTTTTTTTTAATCCTAGCTCTTCTTATCTCCAATATATCATATTCTAAGCCCTTCAATCCCTTAAAATAGAAGCTACTAGGTTTTGTGTTATCCTGCTTATATTTCCTCAATACTTTAATTGTTTCTTTCTGCCTGCTTAGAATGTTTCCTCCTTTACCTGGGAACTCTGGAATTTGGCTAAAATTAACAAGGAGTTTTCCATTGGGGATCTCTTTCAGGAGGTGATTAGTAGATTCTTACAATTTCTATTTTGACCTCTTGTTCTAGAATATCAGGGAAGTTTTCCTTGATAATTTCTTGAAAGTTCATGTATAGGCTATTTATGTTTTTTATCATATCTTTCAGGTAGTCCAATAATTTTTAAATTATCTCTCCTGGATGTATTTTCCAGGTCAGGGGATTTTCCAATGAAATATTTCACATTGTCTTCTATTATTTTAATTTTTTGCATTCTGTTTTACAATTTATTGATTTCTCATAAAGTCATTAGCCTCCATTTGCTCTATTCTTTTTTTTTTTTGCTTTTTTTTTTTTTGGGGGGGGGGGAGGCAATTGGGTTTAAGTAACTTGCCCAAGGTCACACGGCTAGGTTTTTTTTTTTTGTTTGTTTTTGTGTGTGCGTTAAGTGTCTGAGGCCGGATCTGAACTCAGGTCCTTCTGACTCCAGGGCCGGCACTCTACTCACTGCGCCACCTAGCCGCCCCCATTTGCTCTATTCTAAAGTTTTTGTTCTTTTTTGGAGGGTGAAAGGCCAAGCAATTGGGGTTAAGTGATGTGCCCAAGGTAACATAGCTAGTAAGTGTTAAGTGTCTGAGCAGATTTGAACTCAGGTCCTCCTGATTCTAGGGCCAGTGCTCTACTCACTGTCCCACCTAGCTGCCTTTCTATTCTAATAGAATAGAAATTTTTAAGGAACTGTAGTTATATTGCAAAAGACTGTCCATATTTCCCTCCATCCTATCACATCTCTTATTCTATTTTTCCCCTTTGACCTTATCCCTTTTCAAAAGTATTTGCTTCTAACTATACACTCCCTCAATTGACCCTCCCTTCTATCATCCCCTTCCTCCTTTATCCCCTTTTCCCTTGCTTTACTGTAGGGTAAGATACTCAATTGAGTGTGTATTTTTAATAATAGTATGTATATATATTTGAAACATTTAATGTTAAGACCTCGAATTTCAGATTCATTTCCTTCTTCCCTTGTCACCCATTCCCTCTGGGGAGATAAGTAATTCAGTATATGTTGTACATGTCTAGCTATGCAAAACATTATCATAGTAGATATATTGTACAAGGCTGCTTACAATTCCCTCCCACTCATCCCACCCCCTAACCTGGTCCATTCCCCACATGATCCTGTCCCTCTTCTATAGTGGGTACTTCCAACCACCCCTCACCCCAAGGATGCCCTCCCATCCATTATCCCTCCTCCCATCCCCCTTCCCCCTATCCTGCTGCAGGTTGAGATATCCCATTTAGTATGTATGTCATTTTCTCCCTGAAGCAAATTCAATGTGAATGTGGTTTTGCCTTTTTAGCCTTCCTTATTTTCCCCCTCTTTTGCAACCACTTCCCCTTGCTTCTTCTACATGGGATAGTTTATCCTATACCCTACCCTGTCTCTCCCCATCTCCTCTTGCCATTTTCCTCTCTCACCTCATAATTTCATCCCTTGAGTATTCTCCCTTCCCAACAAATTCAACCTATGCCCTCTATCCATATATAACTGTAACAAATTCAACCTATGCCCTCTATCCATATATAACTGTAATCATATACACACACATTCACATATGTACTCATATGACCACACACCCTTCTTCCATTATTTTCATAGTGAGAGAGATATCATCAGTCACCATTATTGCTTTTCCATATAGGAATGTAAATAGTTCAACTTGGATAAGTTCCTTTTGATTTCTTTTCACTGATTGCCTTCTCAGGCATCTCTTCCTTCTTGTGTCTGGATGTCAAATTTTCTATTCAGTTCTGGTTTTTTCCTCAAGAATGCTTGAAAGTCCTCTATTCCACTGAATGACCATATTTTCCCCTGAAACAAAATACTCAGTTTTGCTGGGTAGGTGACCCTTGGGTTCATTCCCAGTTCTTTTGCCCTCTGGAATATCATATTCCATGCCCTTCGAACCCTCAGTGTAGAAGCTTCCAGGTCCTGGGCTATTCTGATTGTGTTTCCACAATATTGAAATTGTTTCTTCCTGGCTGCTTGTAGTATTTTCTCCTTGATCTGGGGATTCTGGAACCTGGGTATAATATTCCTGGGAGTTTTCTTTTTGGGATCTTTTTCAGGAGGTGATCGGTGGATTCTTTCAACCTCTATTTTGCCCTCTGGATCTAAAACATTAGGGCAATTTTCCTTGAGAATTTCTTGAAGGGTGATTTCTAGGTTCTTTCTTTGATCATGGCTTTCAGGTAGTCCAATAATTTTTAAATTGTCTCTCCTGGATCTATTTTCCAGGTCAGTGGTTTTTCCCATGAGATATTTCACATTGCCTTCTCATCTTTCATTTGTTTGGATCTGCTTAACAGCATCTTGATTTCTCATAAAGTCATTAGCTTCCATTTGCTCCAGTCTAACTCTGAAGGAATGAATCTCCTCAGTGAACTTTTGAGATTCTTTTTCCATCTGGCAAATTCGACTTTTTAAGGCATTCTTCTCCTCATTGCCCTTTTGGGCCTCCTTTGCCACTTGAGTTAGTCTATTTTTTAAGGTGTTGTTTTCCTCAGTCAGGCTGCTGACCCTCATTTCATACTTTTCCTGCATCCTTCTCATTTCTCTTTCCAGTTTTTCCTCCACTTCTCTTATTTGATTTTTAAAGTCCTTCTTAAGGTCCTCTATGGCCTGCAACCCGCTCATGTTTTCCCCTGGGGCTTTTGGAGAAGGACTTCTGACCTCACAGTCCTTTTCCCGCTCTATGCCCCCAAAATAGGAGTCTAGGGTTGCATTTTTCTGTTTCCTTTGCCTTGGCATGTTGCCACTTAATTACTTGACTTTTGGGCTTGTTGCCACACTATGGCTTTAAGGCCAGATAGAGGAATTTTCGTCCCGAACGTGTGGGGGCAACTTCCGTTTCTGGCAAGCTGTAAACCCACCCACGACTTCCACCCTAGAACACAATCCAGATCCAGGGAGGTTAAAGCAAGAGCGATTACCCCCCAAGACTGATCGCTGGATCTCCCTACAATTAATTGCAGGCCAGGAGCTGGAGCTGCATCTGAAAACTACAAAATGGAGTGTCTCCTCAGCGGCTTCTAGCCCCCAGGGGAGGAAGCTGATGCATTCCCCAAATACAGGTCCCAAAGTCCATAGGACACTAACCTCTTACTTTGTCCTAGGCATGTCTATGTTGATAATTCTGGAGTCGCCACAGCTACTGGTGTTCTGGGGTTCCTCCAGCCAGCTGTTGGCCCTGGTGCCCTGGGGCTAAAACCTCGGCTCACGGGGACCTCAGCTCTGGCTCAGCTTGGCTTCCCGCTCTCTGCACGCTGCTCACTGCCAGCTCCCAGACCTCTGTGCTGGTCCTTCCTGCAGGGCTACTGGGCTGTCCTCAGTGGGAGGTTAGCTTCTCTGTGTCGTTCTGTGGGTGCTGGGGCTCCAGAAGTTGTTCAGAGTCCCCTTTTACATAGTTTGGGGGGAATCTGGTGGCAGAGTGGCTTGGATGAGCTATTTCTACTCCGACATCTTGGCTCCGCCCCTGAGTGTGTATTTTTAAGGAATTGTTTTCTTCATTGAGCTTTTGGTTCTCCTTTTTCATTGACCAGCATGCTTTTTAAGGCATTCTTCATTCATTTTTAGAATTCTTTTCCCATTTGGTTTAGTCTATTTTAGGGTGCTATTTTCTTCAGTATTTTGGGGTCTCCTTTAGCAAGCTGTTGATTCTTTTTTTCATGATTTTCTTGCATCACTCTAATTTCTCTTCTCAATTTTTCCTCTACTCTATTACTTGATTTTCAAACTCCTTTTTGAGCTCTTCCACAGCCTGTGATCAATTCAAATTTGTCTTAGAGCCTTTTGATGTAGGAGCATTGACTTTGTTGTCTTTTTCTGGTTGTATTTTTTTTAGTGTTAAAATAATTATCTTGCTTCAAAGATTTGGTTTTTATTTCATAACATGATTAGTAGGGAAACTACTATAAGGAGGATGGTTGTGGATACTGCTGTTTTGGTGGAGGTTCTTCTTATTATTATTCTGCTGCATCTAGATTATGTGCTGTGATGAGTAGAGGAAACCTTTATTTTTCTTTTTGTTTTTGCTTTTTGGAGAGCAATTGGAGTTAAGTGATTTACCCAAAATCACGTGGCTACGAAGTGTTTCAAGTGTCTGAGGCCAGATTTGAACTAAGGTCCTCCTGACTCCAGGGTCAGTACTCTATTCATTGCACCACCTAGTTGAACCTAGAAGAAACCTTTAATGAGGAAATTAACTACTGGCTCTTAGTAATCATTTAATAAATCTTTGATGTTGATTTGACTACTAAAATACAACAGCCATTTTTTCTGCAATTTGTAATATTGGGAAACCAACAGGTTAAGTGATTTGTCCAGGAAAAGTGACTATGTATTATAGGCAAGTATTGAAAACATGCCTTCATAATTCTGAAGGCAATTCTCAATTCACTACATCACACAATTCTCTCAAAATAATAGAAAGAGGAGGAAAAGCAGATGATAGAGGTGATTGAAAATTAAGGATGGCCATATAGAAAGTGACAACTAAAGAAAAAGGCAAGGGTCTCAAGCTTGGTGTATAATGTATCCAATTTGCTATAGTGTCCAGTTTATTGCAATATCAAGACTAAAAGTATGTGGGAAAAGAAACTAGAGCAGGGATAAGAGCCTGCGAGATCAAGGTGTGATATAGTTATTGGAAGTTTCAGTGAGAAAAAAAAAATAATTATTAGGAGTAATGAAGCATAAGGAGAGAATAAAGATTAGGAGATTATGGTTAGAGAGGAGAATTTTAGAGTTTGTATTTATAGATCTGCAACTGTTTGGGACCATTTAGAATTTCCAAGGCATGTTTACACTTTTGAGTAACTAAGAGAGAAAGTAGATAAAGGTTATGGGAGTTGATAAGGTTGATGAATTGACAAGTTTCTTGGAAATGTATTCCATATGAATGTTGAAGTCTCAAAGCATGGGAACTGTGGTTGGGTTTGAGAGAAAGACTGTGTGCCAGATACAGAACTGATAAAGAAAGGAAAGAATGTGGTGTTTGAGTCTGTTGATGGTAGAAACAAATATCTGCGTGAATAGAACTTCAAAGAAGTTACTGCCTGATGCAGCAAAAGGGAGATACAGAGATGAGTGAGTTTTTTGAATATGCCCATTCCTTCTCTTTGTTCATTGTATCAGAGAATGACAGAAGCAATGGTCACTATTCTAAAAGATGAGGGATTTGGTACTTTCAAAGAAAAGGGAAAAATACCCCCCAAAATAGATTTTCTTATAAACCAGAATATGGAAAGAGCATAAGAGGAATTGATATAGGATGAAATAGAGTCTGTTAATGATGGAGTTGAGTCCTAGTGTTAGCAAAGAAAGAAATGAACAGAGGATGATAGATACTGGGTTAGAATCATGCTGAGTTTATTAGGGGCAAGAATACCAGGGAATGGCAGGCATTGTAAGGAGTTTCTACCTCAGAAAATAATGACTGACTCATTGAAATGCACATAATAGGATGCAATAATTTACTAGGCATAGGGTATGGGAAATACAAATTAAATGACAAATAAAATTTATTTGGGTATTGGCTCATTAATGGTAATGCTAACTCTGAAGTTAATTATGGACAGTAACTTTTCTGGGGATGGTATTTTATTCTCATCATAATCTTTTGGAAACTAGTGCCAGACTTGATAATTCTAAAAACAATTGCACCTGGGAGAGTCATGAGGCTTAAAGCACTCTAAGCCCAGTCCCTGAGAGGGACCAGTGGCAGTGAAGGCAAAGGTCTCAGTGGTGCTTTTTTTGCTGCTGTGGTTGTTTGATTGTTTTTGTTTGTTTGTTTGTTTACTTTTGTTTGTTTCTTTTCTACAATGGAAATGCTGATTTCTCAGATGGAATGGTTAACAGTACTGAGTAATATTTCCTTCCTTTTGAGATTCAAAAATTTCAAATGAGAAAAAAGTATAATGATGAAACCCACTACCCTCTTTCTTTATCATCTATACTAGACCTTTAATTGTGTCATTTTAGGATATCATAAATAGTTGGCTTCATTGGAATGCATAGAGAATGTGTCTAATACGCAAGGCCACTATAATTCTGTGGTTTTATGTAGTGTTTTTGTATCCTCAATCCCAGCTTAAATGACTTTCCAGAATAGCAGGAAGAAGGGATCCTTGGACATTAAGATTTGGAATTGTAAGTGACTTCAGAGATCAACTGATTTCTTTTATTTTCTCTACCACAGAAGTTTTCTGACACAATCCACTCCAATATTTAATCCTTCCATGAGTCAAAGAAAAACAATAAACCAACTTATGAAGCAATTATACCTGATAAAATATACGAAATTCTGCACAATAATTTCTCATCACCTCATTCCAATGACAGACTGCTGGACAATCTGCCTGTCAAAAACCGTTATTTATTCCGGCCCATCCTCCACTCAGCTGTCAAAGTGATCTTCCTAAAACACAGTTCTGACTATATCACTAACCTACTTAATAAACTTGAGTTGATCAAACATAAAATCTTTCTGTTTTTCATTCAAAGTCTTTAATAACCTTCCTTCCTATGCCTTTCCATAGTTCTTATACCTTACACTCTATCCAAAGAGGCTTTCCTTCCAGAACTCCTGAATGCACATCTTCACTGTCTGCTCTCCATGTCTCCTTTGCTCTCCCTCCTAAATTCTGCTTCCCGACTTCCTTCAAGACCAGTTAAAACCCCATTTTCTACAGGGGTTGTCTATCCCAGTAAACTATGAACTCCTTGAAAGCAGAGACTGCCTTTTATATTTCTTTGTACCCATAAAATTTAGCACAGTTCCTGGCACATAGTACATACTTAATAAATGCTTATTGACTGATTTACTAGTTGTCCACCTTTATATGGGGAGGATATGTGCTTCATCATCTTTCTTATTTTTCTTTTTGGATAGGGGGGGTATTAAGATTGAATTTTACAAAGAATCACCAATTGATTGCTTTTGAGTATTTTGTGATATAATCATTCCATATTTGTTCAAGTTCTGTTTTCTTCATTCTTTATCACTTAATCCATCTTTTGATATTTCTTTGAATTTCTAATATTTATATTTATCTTTAATCATATGTATTATATTCATATAGAACAATTTGTTTAGTTATCCTTTAATAAATAGCCTCATGATTTGATTCAAGGTTTTATTTTTTCTACCAAAAAATTAATTCTGAGTATTTGGGGGAAAAATTACATCTTTCTTCTGGTCTTTAAGTTCCTTAGAGTGATGCCATTTTAATGGTTTTTCTTACATAATTCCAAATAGTTTTCCAGAAAGATTGGTCCAATTTCCAACTCCACCAACCGTTCTTTAGTGTCCCTGTCTTCCTTCACATAGTCCATCCAACAAAGGCTAATTGCATTCTTTATAACTTTTGCCAATTTGATGAATATTAAGTTAAATAATTGCTTTAATTTTTATTCCTCCTATTACTTTTTATATCAAGCATATTTTCATATCATTGATGATATTATTTCATTTGTGAACTATTTTTTATATTCTTCAACCACTTATATACTTCAAACCTTCATTTTACAGTTTAGGACACTATAGCATTGTGAAGTTACTTTTCCTAGACTTGCACAGTTAGCAAATAAATAGAGGCTGAAAAAGATATATAATCAAGAAAAGAATATGAATCATATTTCCCCACCAAATGTGAACCTTTTCTGAAAAAGCATTCTAAGTGCATGTGCTGGTGCAAAATTCCTCACCTATAAAATATTGATGTTGACTCTTCTCTCTGAGTATGGCTGCTAGAGGTTTGGAGATAAATATATGAAATTGTATGATTTTTCTGCTCAGTATCACCAATTATTCTAGTTATCCTGTCACTGCTAATTCATTTTCTTCTCAGATTAGAAAAGTGAGTGTGTGCTAGGAAATGGAAAACTCCAGATATAAATCAAGAGAAGAGACAAAGATGCTCAAGAGGTATGTAGGAAGGGGCATGGGCATATTAATACCAAGAGATGAATGATAGAGTCTTTTCTGCATCCTACCTAAACAGCCTACAAACTTATTAGCATGTTTGATAGTTATGGATATCAGAAAGAACATACATGTTCTTAGATTTATGAGGGGGAAAAAGTGGAATGATTAATCATTTACATAATGATTTATATCTCTGTGTCATTTGAACCCTATGAAATTCTCTCCATTTTACATGTGAAGACATAGAGTCTCAGTGAGGGGCAAGAGAAGGGAATAAACCTTTATATGTTACCTACTATGTGCCAGACACTGTCTCATTTGATCTTTATGACAACCCTGGAAGCTAGGTGCTTTTATTATCTCCATGTTACAGTTGAGGAAACTGAGGCAAACAGGTTAAGTGACTTGCCTGAGTCACACAGTTAGTAGGCGTCTTAGACCTATTAGAACTCAAGTCTTCTAAACTCCAGTCCAGCACACTATTCACTGTGCCAGAAGTTGAATCAAAGAAAGGTTGAAGGACTTATCCAAGATCTACACAATGAGTGTCAGTAGCATGTCTATACATAGATCTATTTAACTCTATATCCAATATGTTATCCATGACCTCATTCTGATTATTAGTACAGATGAGCCATCTGAAGCCCTAGGAAACCAAGTGTCTTGTCCCAGTTCATACTACAAGGCTGTTGCTGAGATAAAACTAATTCATAATCCCTTGGGCTCCTTGTTCCTTTTTCATTGTTCTTTCTACTATATAATGATTTTCTCCCTCATAACAATAGTTATATTGAACTGTCCATGTTCCTTTCCCCAGAATCCTTTGTTACTCATATCTAAAATTCAATAGTTACACACACATTATATACACATATATCATATGTTTAGTAAATCAGCAAGCATTTATTAAATTCTTACTGTGTGTGCCACACACTAACTAACCACTAGGAATACAAATATAAACAGAGAAAGACAACTCCTACCCCCAAGGAGCTTATATTCTAATGGAATGACAGCATATAAAGGGAAGCATAAAAAAAGATAAAAATGAAGAATTCTGAGAAGTATGGAAAGACCTGATGAATGTTATTTAAAAAAAGATGAAGAAGCAAGCAGAACAAGGAAATGACTTACAAAATCAATACAATATAAACAGAAAGGTAAAAAAATTGAATCCATAGACTGCAATAATTCTAATGGAATAAATAAGTTCAAACTATTCCTGGAGAAGAGTTGAACAAATATAATTCCCTCATCTTTTTGCAAAGGTGAAAGTCTAGGGAATGGGAGACTATTGGATATATTGTCAAACATAGTTGGGGTACTGATTGGTTTTCCTAGACTACATTATTCTTTATTTTTAAATATGTTGTATAAGATATGACTTCTTTTTAAGGGTAATGAGTAATATATATTCAGTAGTTAAGCATGTGTCAAAACAAAAGATTAAAAAAATAAAAATCTATGTATACTTCTTCAGTGTGGCTTCTGGGAAAGAGCTAAATTGATAAACTAGAGGAAGCAGCCAAGCTCTCCTAACATTCCCTAACAATTAATTTTTAAAATAAAGCCCCTATTAGAATTCGGCAACAGCAGAGCCAACTTTTAAAAGTTCAGAGTGAGACATTTTTCAGCCCAACATAACTTAGAAGATCAGAAGAAGAGGTCTGTGACACCGGGGTCAGGGCTAGCCTGGAGCACACACAGTAGCAACAATAGCTGTAGGCCTTGGAGGTGGCAACAGTAGTAACAAAACAGCTTTGAGATTCCTCCAAGCCAGAAATTTGAGGGAATCTGCCAACTATTTGGGAAGAGATTATGGGAGACTCAAGTATCACTTTTGATCACAAGGGATAAGGGGCCCTGAGAAGCAAAATTCCTTTCTCTAGAGAGATGGAAAGGGTCCCAAGATACAGTATCACTTGAAGTTCCAGTGGAACAGGGGGCTCTAAGGAGAGGTATCATTTGCGACTGCAAGGGAATAGGGATCCTTCCTGGGTAAATACCAAAGCACCAATCAAGAGAGCTGTATATATCACCTTGAAAACATCAAAAACTTCTAAACATCAAAGAAGAAAAAAGTACCTGATCATAAAAAGCTACTGTGGTAACAGAAAAAATACACCAAAGAAGACAATAATGTGAAAGTAGCTACAAGTAAAACATCAAAGAAAATGTGAATTAGACACAATCTCAACAAGAATTTTTTGAAGATAGATGCATACACATACACATCAAATAAAACTGGTGGAGGACAAATTGGGAAAAGAAAATTTGATGAAAGAAAATTACACACAAAAAAGTGTTATACTTCATTTCTGAAGAAAATTAATGATGACGTGAATGAATAAAGTCTCAGCATGCCTAAAAATTGGATTTAAGTGAAGCAGTGTTTCAGAAATCATCAATCTAACTTTCTCTTCCACATTCACAGAAGTCCAGTGGCAAGACAAATGTCAGGATGACTGGTGAAGCCCTGAGATGCAGTGAGATGCCTCAGATACACCTTGGTGTCTTTGAGGTCTTTTCAAGCTCTAAATGCTCCACAGCACACTCTTCCACCACCTTCACCACTACTGAAACAAATTGTTCTTATCCACTAATTCTGCTGGGAGAAGTCTTTACACACATAGTTTTTACCTGGGTTAGCATGTTTGACAGAATGCTTTACCAGAGTGTGTCTGGTAGGCATGCTATAGTGTCTTGAAGCTACAGGTGAGAATAAAATGATACATGGACTCTGATGGTGGATGAGGAGCACTGTGGTGTTCAGGGAAAACTAGCACCTCTAGTGAGAGAGCTTGCAAGGAAAATAAAAATTAAAAACTGAACAGCTTGGTAGTTTGGTAACACAAAAAAACCTGAAGAAAATAGCACTTTATAAAACATAACTGGACAAATGGGAAGGTACAAGCCTTCACTGATGAAAAAAAATGCAAAAAATATATTTAAAAGCAGAATTGAACAATTGCAAAAAAGAGTTGCAAAAAAGAGGTGCAAAAACATCAATAAAAACAATAATTCTTTAAAAATTAGAATTGGGCAAGTGAAAGCTAATGACTTCATGAGATATCAAGAAACAATGAAACAAATTCAAAAGAATGGAAAAAATAGAAGGAAATGTGAAATATCTCTTTGGTGAAACAAATGATTTGGAAAATAGATTGAGGAGAGGTAATTTAAGAATTACTTGATGGGAGTGGCTAGGTGGCACAGTGAGTAGAGCACTGGCCCTGGGGTCAGGAGGACCTAAGTTCAAACTCAGCCCCAGAAACTTAACACTTACTAGCCCTGTGACCTTGGGCAAGTCATTTAACCTCAATTGCCCTAGCCATCCCCCTCCAAAAATAAAAAAAAAGAGTTACCTAAAAATCAAGATCAAAGAAAAGCATAGATATCATATATTTTTTTTAAAAATACCTAGGAAAACTGCCAAGATATGCTAGGACCAGCGGGTAAAATAGAAATGGATAGAATCCATCTCCTGACTATGCCTGATTGGCAATCAAACTGCCCATGCCCTTTGATTCAGTAATGCCACTACTAGGTCTGTATCCCAAAGAGATAATTAAAAAGGGTTAAAAGACCTACATGTACAAAAATATTATAGCAGCTCTTTTTGTGGTGGCAAAGAATTGGAAATTGAAATGACATTCATCAATTGGGGAATGGCAGAACAAGTTGTGGTGTATGAATATAATGGAATACTACTGTGTTATAAGAAATGAGGAGCAGATGCATTTCAGGGAAAAAAATAAAGGCGTAAATGAACTGAGGCAAAGTGAAATTCATAGAGTCAGGAGAACATTGTACACAATACCAAAAACACTGTGCAATGATCAACTATGAAAAGCTTAGCTCCTCTCAGAAATACAATGATCCAAGAAAATTTCAAAGGGCTCATGATGGAAACTACTATTCACATCCAGAGACAGAGGTGATGGAACCAGAAGGCAGATTGAAAAATAGCATTTTCACTTTATTTTTTCATGTTTTATCATTTTTCCTTTGGTCTATTTCTTCTCTCATGACATGACTAATATGGAAATATGTTTACATGAATGCATATATATAGCTTATATCAAATTGCTTATCTTTTGTTTTGTTTTGTTTTGTTTTTTGGAGAGCTATTGGGGTTAAGTAACTTGCCCAAGGTCACACGGCTAGGCTTTTGTTTGTTGTGTGCATTAAGTGTCTGAGGTCAGATCTGAACTCAGGTCCTTCTGACTCCAGGGCCGACACTCTACTCACTGCGCCACCTAGCCGCCCCCTAAATTGCTTATCTTTTTAAGGAGGGGAGGTAAGGAGACTATTTGGAACGTAAAATTTCTTAATGAATGCTGAAAAATCTCCTTGCACACAATTGAAAACAAAACAAAATAAAATTATAAAATTCTGTTTAAAAAATTCACTAAAATGAAAACTTCCAGGAATATCACAGCAAAATTCTAGGGCTCCTAAGTCAAAGATAGGTAGTACAGTGGATAGAGTGACAGATTTGGAGTAATGAAGATCTGAGTTCAAATCCAGCTTCAGACCCATACTAACTGTGACTATGGACAAATACCTTAAACCTATTCACTTGTTTCCTTATCTGTAAAATGAGTTAGAGAAGAAAATGGCAAACCACTTTTGTACCTCTATTAGAGATACTTGTAAATCCCAAACGGGGTCACCAAAGGTCAGACATTACTGAAATGACTGAACAACACATCAAAGGAAAACACTCCTAGCAATCAGAAAGAATACACTCAAATACTGTGTATCTACAGTCAGGAACACAAAAGATCTAGCAGCTACCATGTTAAAAGACCAGAGTACTTGTAACATGGTATTCAACAAGGCAAAGAAGCTAGAATTATAAGTAAGAATAACCTATCCAGCAAGAAAGAATACAATCCTTCAGGGAAAACAGGAACCTTTAATGACATTAGGACTTTGAAGCACTACTGATGAAAAGACCAAAGAGACTGTGCTTCAGTTGAAGTTAAAAAGGAAGGGGTACTAATCATGACAAAGCAAAAGCAAAAATAGTCCTAATTAAAAGTATTAGCAGGGAAACTAAATGTAACCATAGACAATAAAGTAACATCAGTACTAAAAGCATATACACCAAATGTCCTAGAATTCAAATATTTAAAGGAAAAGTTAAATGAATTATAGGAGGAAATCTACCAACTTTCCCCTCTCAGAGCTAGATAAATCTAACCATATAACAAATAAGAAAGTTAAAGAAATGAATAGAATGCTTATAAACCTCTGCTGGAAATGGAAAAAGAAGTACACTTTTTTTCTCAGCTGTAGATGGCATCTTTACAAAATTGTCTATGTTTTAGGGCATAAAAGTGTCTCAGCCAAGTGTAAAAATGTAGAAATATTAAATGTACTCTTTTCAGAAAATAATGCAGTAAAATTGCATTCAATAAATAATATTGGTAGCATAGATTAAAAATTAATTGGGAACTAAATAATGCATTCCTAAAGAATGACTGGATCAAATAATAAATCATAGAAACCATCAATAATTTCATTAAAGACAATGACAATGAGAAAACATACTAAAATTTGTGGGATTCAGCCAAAGCAGTACTTAGGAGAAATATTATATCTCAAAATGGATACACTAATAAAAGAGAAAAAGAACAGATTGATGAATTGGAATGCAACTACAAAAATCTGGAAAAAGAGCAAATTTAAAATATCCAATTAAATCAAAATATAAATCATAAAAATCAAAGGAGAGAATAAAATTACAAGCAAAAAATCCGTTGAACTAACAATTAAATCTAGGATCTGGTTTTTATTTTTTTCAGTCCAATAAAATAGATAAACCATTGGCTATTTAATAAAAAAAAAAAAAAAAACAAGAAGCCAAAGAATTAGTATAAAAATTGAAAGTGGGGGGGGCGGAGCCAACATGGCAGAGTAGAAACAGCTCATCCAAGTTACTCTGCCCCCAGATTTCCCCCAAACTATGTAAAAGGGGACTCTGAACAACTTCTGGAGCCCCAGCACCCACAGAACGACACAGAGAAGCTAACCTCCCTCTGAGGACAGCCCAGCAGCCCTGCAGGAAGGACCAGCACAGCAGCATGCAGAGCGTGGGGAGCCGAGTCATGCAGAGCCCAGGTCCCCATGAGCTGAGGTTTTAGCCCCAGGGAAGCAGGGCCAGCAGCTGGCTGGAGAGACCCCAGAACACCAGCAGCTGTGGCAACTCCAGAATTATAAACATAGACATGCCTAGGACAAAGTAAGAGGTTAGTGGCCTATGGACTTTGGGACCTGTATTTGGGGAATGTGTCGGCTTCCTCCCCTGCGGGTTAGAAGCCACTGAAGAGACACGCCATGTTGTAGTTTTCAGAGGCAGCTCCAACTCCTGGCCTGTGAACTGTAGGGAGATCCAGCGATCAGTCTTGGGGGGAAATCGCTCTTGCTTTCACCTCCCTGGATCTGGATTGTGATCTGGGGTGGAGGTCTTGGGTGGGTTTACAGCTTGCCAGAAACTGAAGCTGGCCCCCTCACATGTTTGGGGCGAAAGTTCCTGTCTGGCACCAGGCCATAGTGTGGTAACAAGCCCAAAAGTCAAGTAATTAAGTGGCAACATGCCAAGGCAAAGGAAACAGAAAAATGCAACCCTAGACTCCTATTTTGGGGGCATAGAGTGGGAAAACGACTGTGAGGTCAGAAGTCCTGCTCCAAAAGCCCCAGGGGAAAACATGAGCGGGTTGCAGGCCATAGAGTACCTTAAGAAGGACTTTAAAAATCAAATAAGAGAAGTGGAGAAAAAATTGGAAAGAGAAATTAGAAAGATGCAGGAAAAGTATGAAATGAGGCTCAACAGCCTGACTGAGGAAAACAACACCTTAAAAAATAGACTAACTCAAATGGCAAAGGAGGCCCAAAATGGCAATGAGGAGAAGAATGCCTTAAAAAGTCGAATTTGCCAGATGGAAAAAGAATCTCAAAAGTTCACTGAGGAGATTCATTCCTTCAGAGTTAGACTGGAGCAAATGGAAGCTAATGACTTTATGAGAAATCAAGATCCTGTTAAGCAGATCCAAACAAATGAAAGATTAGAAGGCAATGTGAAATATCTCATGGGAAAAACCACTGACCTGGAAAATAGATCCAGGAGAGACAATTTAAAAATTATTGGACTACCTGAAAGCCATGATCAAAGAAAGAACCTAGAAATCACCCTTCAAGAAATTCTCAAGGAAAATTGCCCTGATGTTCTAGATCCAGAGGGCAAAATAGAGGTTGAAAGAATCCACAGATCACCTCCTGAAAAAGATCCCAAAAAGAAAACTCCCAGGAATATTATAGCCAGGTTCCAGAATCCCCAGATCAAGGAGAAAATACTACAAGCAGCCAGGAAGAAAAAATTTCAATATTGTGGAAACACAATCAGAATAGCCCAGGACCTGGCAGCTTCTACACTGAGGGATCGAAGGGCATGGAATATGATATTCCAGAGGGCAAAAGAACTGGGAATGAACCCAAGGGTCACCTACCCAGCAAAACTGAGTATTTTGTTTCAGGGGAAAATATGGTCATTCAGTGGAATAGAGGACTTTCAAGCATTCTTGAGGAAAAAACCAGAATTGAATAGAAAATTTGACATCCAGACACAAGAAGCAAGAGATGCCTGAGAAGCTAATCAGGGAAAAGAAATCAAAAGGAACTTATTAAAGTTGAACTATTTACATTCCTATATGGAAAAACAATAACTGTGACTATGATATCTTTCTCACCATGAAAATAATGGAAGAAATGTGTGTGGTCATATGAATACATATGTGAATGTGTGTGTAGAAGGTTACAGTTATATATGGATAGAGGGCATAGGTTGAATTTGTTGGGAAGGGAGAATACTCAAGGGATGAAATTATGAGGTGAGAGAGGAAAGTGGCAAGAGGAGATGGGGAGAGACAGGGTAGGGTAAACTATCTCATGTATAAGAAGCAAGGGGAAGTGGTTGCAAGCGAGGAGGAGAATAGGAAGGCAAAAAGGCAAAACCACATCCTCATTGAATTTGGTTCAGGGAGGGAATGACATACATACTAAATGGGTTATCTCAACCTACAGCAGAATAGGGGGAAGAGGGATGAGAGGAAGGATGATGGATGGGAGGATATCCTTGGGGGGAGGGGAGGTTGGAACTACCCACTATAGAAGAGGGACAGGATCAAATAGGGAATGGATCAGGTGTGGGGTGGCATGAGTGAGAGGGAATTATAAGCAGCGTTGTACAATGTATCTACTACAATAATGTTTTGCATAGCTAGACATGTACAACATATACTGAATTACTTATCTTCCCAGAGGGAATGGGTGACAAGGGAGGAAAGAAATGGATCTGAAATTTGAGGTCTTAACATTAAATGTTTCTAATATATATAAATACTATTATTAATACTCTTTTGCTTGTAATAGGGAGATAAGATGTGCAGGCATTGGGACACAAAGATCCACCTTCCTCTAATGGAAAAGTCAAAGGGGGTATGGGAGAAGGTATGGGAGAGAGCAGATTGGAGGAAGCGATATCTTGCGGGACTGCTATTCTGGGAGGGTGGGTAGGGGAAAAACGGGGGGGGAAATGATTGTAACTCAAAATCTGGCAGAAATGAATGCTGTAAAACAGAAGTTAATAAAGCATTTGTTTAAAAAAAACTGAAAGTGGTATATGTACCACCAATGAAGGTTAAATTAAGGGGCTTATTAGGAATTATTTACCAAATTATATGCTGATAAAATTGACCATATAATTGAAATTTCAAGATGAATATTGAAACCTATGTATGTGTATACATATATATATGTATATATATATATATATTGCTCATATTAACATAAGAGAAAATAGAATACTTAAATAACCCTATCTTAGAAAAAAGAATTTGAATCATAAATAAGCTCACTAAGAAAAATATCCTCAAGACCAGGTGGATTTAAAAATGAATTCAATCAAAAATTAAAAAAAAAAATAAAACAATCTCAGTATAATATAAACTATTTGAAAAATAAGTAAAGGAGTCCTCTCAAACTACTTTTATGACACAAATATGGTTTTGAAACCTAAAGTAGCTAGAACAAAAACAGAGAAAGAAATCTATAAGCTAATTCCCCTAATGAGAATCAATGCAATTAAAAAAAAAAATACTAGCAAGCAGATTGCAGAACTATATGAAATATCATACTCCTATGGTAAGGTGGCATTTATACCAAGAATGCAGAGTTGATTTAACTTTAGGAAAACAATATGAATAATTGATATAACAATATAAAAATAGCAAAAATCACGATCATATCAAAGAATGCAGAAAAAGTTTTGGCAAAATAAAACACTAGAAAGCATAGGGATTAATGGAGCCTTTATTAAAATTTTAATTAGAATATATCTAAAACCAAAAAAAGTATTTTCTGTAATAGGAATAAACTTGCTTTGAATATTTTGATATTGTATTGGCTTCTTTGGGAGTAGAAAGCGGTTGTGGGATTTAGTTACAGGGTGTGGACACTATACTTGTATTTCTAGGATAATTCTAAATTTATATGGAAAAGTGATTATATCAAATGAGAGTCATATAATGTATTAGGCTTTCTGTCTTCCCACAACACTTCTTATATTCGCCATTTACTTTTTGTCCCCATTACCAGTTTTCAGAGAGTAAGTTGAAAGTTCAGAGTTGCTTTTGTTTGTGTTTTCCTTTCTACTAGTGATTTTGAACAGAAGTATAAAACACAAACACCCCATGTGTCCCAATACTCCCAGGTGTTAACTGGATTAAAATATAATCAGGAGATATTTAACAAAATAAATAAAAATTCAATAAATCATAGATGATGATGATGATGATGATGATGATGATGATACATAGTTGTTTGTTTTGTTTTGCTTTGCTTTTTGGAGGGCAATTAGGGTTAAGGGACTTGCCCAAGGTCACATGGCTAGGTGTGTGTGTGTGTGTGTGTGTGTGTGTGTGTGTTAAATGTCTGAAACTTTACTTGAACCTAAGTCCTCCTGACTCCAGGGCCAGTGCTCTATTCACTGTGCCACCTAGCCAGCCCAGTACATAATTTTCTAAGTCAATAGGAAACCCACAGGGATTCTTTACATACAGTTTATTTGTGTATTCTTCTTTTATCTATTTGAGCTGGATACCACTTATTTAGGAAATATTTCAAATGGCCATTTAAAGATCTATATTTATCTTTTAAAAATTCTTCATATCTTTGATTTACTTATAAATTTTGCATCATCTCTTGGTTTTATATGTTTTGTTTTGTTTTTCCATTCCCTAAATATCTTAGATGTCAGATTTATAAAATAAAAGTTGAAAGAAATTTTGGATTCAGTATTTTATCTTCTGATTCTAGTTTCTATTATTTATCATATCACCAAAATATTTAATATAATTTAGCTTATCTAATATGAAAAGTTGACAAATCTTTTTAAAAGGAGCATAATCAAAATTGTCTCTTTTTTATTGTATGATATATTTTACTTAATCTTTGGTTATTATGCCCCTAACCATAGTTATGACAGGCACCTTCTTTTGGTTATTTCTATTTTTTTTAATGTCTCTTTATATTCAGGTTGAATCGATTTTGAACCTGGTATGTTGTATAAGATGTTTCTCTAACCCTATTTTCTGCCACTCTTCCATTTTTCCCATCTTAACAAGTTAGCCCTTCCTTCAGTAATTTGTGATTTTAGGTATGAAAAGTATTGTGATACTATTATCTATATATCTTGCAGAGGTGGCAACTTGCAATGTAGTCTTAAGGGCATAGGTTCTTGACCTTTTTATAGAGTTCATTCTAATGATCAACTTTTCCACCCTTCGACTAGTAGCAAGTATTTTTTAAAATTACAGTACACTGTAAAATCCCAAAGATTCAACAAAGAAACTGCCTTGATTGATAGATTCAATAATGTAGCAGTATACAAAATACATTAATAAAAAGTATCAATGATTCTTTACGGTACTAACAAAACTTGGGGAGAAATGCCATAAGGGTAATTTCATTCAAAATAATTAAAATGTCCATAAAATATCTGAGAGTTAACTTTCCAATGTGCACATATTAGCTCTATACAAATTTAAATACAGAACATTATTTTCAGAAATAAAAAGTTGTGTAAGAACAAGTACTTATATAAGTACAAGTATAAACCTAGTCAGTGGTCATATTTGGGATATGCCAATGGAAAGAAAAATACCTCTTTATTTATTATGTATTTAGCATGTCTAATAGAAAAAGGAGATAAACCATTTTTGTTTTATTGTTTGTTTGTTTTAGGAGTGTAATCAAAATTATTCTACTAGAAGAATTACCAGGGAAATATTTAAAATAATTAGAAAAGAAATATATATGTATATATATATATATATATAATGAATTTGATGGAAGATAAGTTATGGACTCTCAATGGGAATATTGAAAAAAATATGAATATTGTCAGCTCTCAAATGCTATTACATAGCAATAGGCTAGCAAAGCTGATAGTTGAAAGGAAGTTCCTCATTATCTCTAAAAAGAGTTTTGTGTCAACTAATGCTTATGTTTAAAATTTGATTTATTTTATTAATATAATTATCATCTCTGGAGATTGTGAATATTCTTTCCTTATCCTTGTTTTACTGGGGATTTTTTCAAAAATGTTCTCTTTCCCATTAAAAACAATGCTAGTTTGTGCTTCTAGATATATTCTATAGATAAGATTAATGAAAAGTCCTTCCAGCTCTATTTCTTAAATGGTATTTAATATAACATAGAACTATATTGTATCAAATGCAAATACAGATTCCAGCCATTAAGCTTGTGATTTGATTTTTGTTGTTTATGTCATCAGTGGTCCTAAGTATTTCTTAAATGTTACATCATTCTGGCATCCATAGTATGAATCCAATTGTGATCTAATAGATTATTTTTCAGCATCTATGTCAATATATTCTCTTTATAGAAATTTAATAAGGTTTTACATTAGTATCTATTAGTAAAATTGATTGATAATTCTCTGTCTTCTTTCTTTTTTTGTTCATAGTATAAAAACTTCCCATCTAGTGCAACACGCCTTTGTACCTTGACTAATGTCTATTGTGAAAGTATTTGCAGATCCTATACTGGACTATATGCTGTCATGAGGGGTGGGGGGAGTTAGGGAAGGGAAATTTGAAACTCAAGGAACTATGGAATTGAATCTTGTAAACTAAAAATAAACAAATAAATTTTTAAAATAGTATAAAAACTTCCTTTTTCCTGGTTAAAAAAAAAGCTTGGGGGAGTCTTTATTGTCTCTGTCTTTGAGAAGGATATTCTTAAAAACTTTGATATAATTTTATTTGTAAATCTATCTGGCCCATTGTCGTTCATCACTACTGGGGCTATATTATTTACTTAGGCTATTTCTTTTTCTGAGATGGCATGTTTTTAAGATTCTACTCCTTGACTTGTTAGTTTAGGCATTGTATAGTTTTTAGATACATATCAACTTCTTTTGGATTTTTAGTTTTCAAGCACATCAATATGAACAGTATTTTTTAAAATTATTTTGTCTGGGTTTTAGAAATTCATCTTGTTCAATTTAAAAAAATTAAGTAATGTAATTTTCTTCTCTTTTCCTTGATTATACTAGCTAGTGGGTTATTTTGCTAGCAGCTTTATTTTTAGAAAGAGGTCTTCATAAGAAAATTTGATAAGTTCAATAGTATTTATTGTCAAGATTCTCTTTTTCATCTGTCAGTATTTCTTGTGTTCATGTGAATCTGTACCATTAGTTTTTGTGCTGCTAATTTATCTTCTAGTCTTTTAATTTGAATATTCAGTTTATTTTTTCTTCTCTACATATATATTGTTAATAGAATTGAGAGATGATATATTTTCTTCAGAGGACAATTTTATTTCTATACCATATGTTTTGGTATGATGTATAATCTTTCACATATTTATTGTTCTTGTGATTTTTTATTTACTCATTAGTCAAAATGTTATATTTCATAGACTCCAGGTAGCTTTGTAATTACTGCTTTTTATTTCATTATATTTCTGATGTACTTTTATTTCTGTTTCTCTTATAAGTTCAGTTCCCTTATACTATAGCGCATAATCACTTTTTATACAGACACGGCATGCTAAAAATACATATGTTCATTAATATTCCCATTCAAGAGAAATAGTGAAAATTAATTTTCCAGCAATATTAGCTCTACATCTTCCTGTTTAATCTTTTTTATTGGATTGATCTTAAGCTTAAAAATGAATATTAAAATTACCAATATAATTGCCTTACTATACCTTTATTTATGCTGTTTCCTGAAATTGTCTTTAAAGAAGTTAGCTGATATGTCATTTGCCACATCTTTATCTAGCTATAAAATATAGATGGATAGAGAGACAGACAGATATATCTATTATACTTGATACTGTTAAAAAAATGAAGTATTTAATTTTTTTTCCTCTTGACATTTTAAAATTTCACTATTACCTTAGTAGAAATCATGCTTGTACTCCTACTTTTCCAGTCACTTGAAATATATTTTATTTCATTATTTTCACTATTTCTTTGCTCATATTTTAGTGTACTTATTGAATATAGGAAACAGTCAAGGTTTGATTCTTTTAATCCATTCCTTTCAGTTTCTTAGGGAGTTCAATGATCCATTTACAATTAGTTATACTTAAAATTATTTTCTTCCTTAAAAATACATAATATATGTGCATATGTATACATATTCAGATCCATATATAAACTTACCTATATCTTCTGAGTGTCCTTCCGATTATGTGTGAATTTTTTAAACAAAATAATTAAGTTAAAATATCCACTATCCCACATTCGTGGCTTTTTTTCTAGGCTGACCACATGAAAAAGGAAAAAGAAATATAAGGTATTAGTCATTTGTCATTTACTGAAATTATTCATTTTTCTACTGTTTGGTCAATTTGCACATTGACCTGTTGTCTTCTAACTTCTTTTGAAGAATTTTCTTTGATTCTTCCTTTTTATTGAATATCTTTTTATTTATGTTTTTTATGCTTTGGTTTTCTTTCTTGGATGTCATTTTGTCTTAGAGAGAAAGTGTTGATTAGCAAATGGAGTTAGCCTCAACTCCAAGACAACTTGGGCTCTTGTCATACTTCTGAACTATACTTAAATCTACAACCTACTCACACTCTCTAAGATTATAATTTGTGGAAGAAAAACAATGATGAACTTAGAGGCAATTGCCTCTACCTAAATCAACGAAATCAAAGGTCTAGACTCTATCCCTATTCTATTAAACTTGTCAATTGATCTTTTTTTTTTATTTTCTGTGTACCTTATTTCCATTTTCCCTCTAATTTCTTATCCCTCTGATTTCTTAAAAACAAGGAGTAAATTTATGATATTTTAAATAACATGTCTTATAGTGTGAAAGGTTTTATTTTCCCTTGCTGCTTAGAAAATATGTCATTAGATGCTGCAAGTTTGATTATGATGTTTCTTTGTGAGTTAAATTTGGGGTTTCTGTTGGGCTTATGTCTGCTTCTAATACTTATACGAATTTTTTTCCTTTTCTTGACATATGGTATTAAAATTTAGTTTTTCACTATATTTTAGAGAACCTATAATCCTTAGATTATCTCTTCCCCTCCTATCTTCAAGTTTAATAATATTCTTATTTGGTCCAATTCTTTTTTTTTCTGTTTGGTTCTTATTTTTTTAATTTTACTTAATTTTCCTATTGCCTCTCATTTTAATTCATTTTCTATCATTCTTTTTTTTACACAATTCTACTGTTGAGTAGAAATTCTACATGTTTTCCTACCACTCCTGCTTCCCTCCACTTTTTTGACATATTTGTTCCATTTTACATTTTTTACTTTCTTTCTTTCTTTCTTTCTTTTTTTTTGGAGGGGGGAGTGGGAAGGTAGAAGGGACCTAGATCTTAGATTCCTTTATCCTCTATCATCTTTCCAGGACTATCTCAATCCTTAACAATTGCTTATTTAACTTGAATTAAATACAATTTTGTTGATTACTCTATCATAAATATTCAATTAACACTTACTATCATTTTACACCAACTTTAACTGTTTTGCACTATGCATCTTAATTAGATTAGTGAAGAATAATATTAAAAGAAGGGAGAGGTCAGGAAAGAGTTCCTATACACTGTCATTAGTAGAATGAGGTCATTAGATTAGTTGCCTGACATTTTTTAAGGTACAGAAAGTCTTCCCGAAAGAGTTGAGGAGGGGAAGGAGCCAATGGCAGAGTAGAAACAACACTTCCCTAGTGCTCCTGCCCACACCACTCCCAAAACATAGAAAAGGGCACTCTGAACAACCTCTGGAACTCCAGAAAGCACAAAATGACACATGGAAGATAATCTCCCACTGAGGATAGTCCGGCAGCCCGGCAAGGAGCAGCCAGCACAGTGCCCTGAGAGCTGAGCCCCGTCCAGCCTGAATCAGAGCTTTTAGCCCCAGGATGGCCAGACCAGCAGCCAGCTGAAGGGACTCCAGAACACCAGCAGCTGTGGCATATCCAGAATTACTAAGACATAGATGCCAATGAAAAAGTGAAAGATCAGTGTAGTACAGACTTTGGGACTGGTTGGGAGATCGCTTCAGGTCCTTTCCCTGGGGGTGAGAAGCCAATGAGTAGATGTGGTGCAATGGCCATTTGCAGCTTCAGTTCCTGGCCCGTCGACTCTAGTGGGACCTCAATCAGTATGGGGAGAGGTAATTGCTCTTGTTTTAACCTTCTTGGATCTAGATTGTGTTCTGGGGTGAAGGTCTTGGGATTTATGACCAACTTGCCAGAGCATGTTGGGGCTTCAGAGAGGGCACCCAACTAATACTTCCAACAGCTGAGAAAACCCCAGTGTTAAGCACAGAAGCTCCCCTGGCTGCTGGAAGAGTCTTATTGTGGTAACAAGCCCAAAAATCAAGTAATTGAGTGGAAACATGCCTAGGGAAAGGAAACAAAATAAAGAGAATAATGCAACATTAGACTCCTATTTTGGGGGCAAAGAGAACGAAAGCATGGAACAGGAGGAGGTCTGCGAGGTCAAAACTCCTGCACCAAAAGCTCCAAATGAAAATATGAGCGGGCTACAGGCCAAAGAGGACCTTAAGAAGGATTTACAAACCAAATAAGAGAAGTAGAGGAAAAATGGGGAGAGAAATGAGAAAGACACAAGAAAAGTATGAAATGAGAGTCAACAGCCTAACTGAGAAAAATAACACCTTTAAAAATAGACTAACTCAAATGGCAAAAGAGGCTCAAAAAGGCAATGAGGAGAAGAATGCCTTAAAAAGCCAAATTTGCCAGATGGAAAAAGAATCTCAAAAGCTCACTGAGGGGAATCATTCCTTCAGAATTAGACTAGAGCAAATGGAAGCTAGTGACTTTATGAGAAATCAAGATGCTGTTAAGCAGATCCAAATAAATGAAAGAATAGAAGGCAATGTGAAATATCTCCTGTGAAAAACCACTGACCTGGAAGATAGATCCAGGAGAGATAATTTTGAAATTATTGGACTACCTGAAAACCATGATCAAAGAAAGAGCCTAGAAATCATTATTCAAGCAATTCTCCAGGATAATTGCTCTGATGTTTTAGAACCCAAGGGCAAAATAGAGATTAAAAGAATTCACTGATCACCTCCTGAAAAAGATCCCAAAAAGAAAACTCCTAGGGATATTATAGCCAGGTTCCAGAATTCCCATATCAAGAAGAAACTATTACAAGCATCCAGGAAGAAACAATTTAAATATTGTGGAAACACAATCAGGATAGTGCAGGATCTGGCAGCTTCTACACCGAGGGACTGAAGGGCTTGGAACATGATTTTTTGGATGGCAAAGGAGCTGGAATTAAAACCAAGAATCACCTACTCAGCAAAACTGAGTATCATGTTTCATGGGAAAATATGGTCATTCAGTGGAATAAAGGACTTTCAAGCATTCTTGATGAAAAAAACAGAGTTGAATATAAATTTTGACATGGAGATACAAGAAGCAAGAGATGCCTGAGAAGGTAAACAGGGAAAAGAAATCATAAGGAACTTATCAAAGTCGAACTATTTACATTCCTACATGAAAAAAATGATAACTGTAACTGATGAAACCTTTCTCAGTATGAAAATAGTTGAAGAAGGGTATATGGGCATATGAATACATATGTGAATGTGTGTATATATGTGTACAGGTGTACATTGTTAGAGGGCAGAGGTCGAATTTAATATGAAGGGATGATACTTAAAAGGTGAATTCAAGAGGTGAGAGAAGGGTATAAGAGGAGATGGGGAGAGACAGTATGGGGTGGGCTATCTCATATAGAAAAGGCAAGGGAAAATGGTCACAAGGGAGGGGAAGAACAAGAAGGGAAAAAGGCAAAACCTTGTTCTCATTGAATTTGTCTCTGGGAGAGAATGACAAACATACTAAATAGGATATCTCACCCTACAGTAGAGTAGGGGGGAAGGGGATGAGAGGTGGGATGATGGAAGGGAGAATGTGAGGGAAGCGGGGAGAGAAGTTGGAAGCACCCACTTGTGAAAAGGGACAGGATCAAAATAGGGAATAGACCAAGGGGGAGGTGGGATAGGAGGGAGCAAAATATAGTCAGTCTTTTACAATTCATCTACAGTGGTGTTGTTTTGCATAGCTACACATGTACAACATATACTGAATTTATTGTCTTCCCAGTAAGGGTTGGTAACAAGAGAGGAAGGGAATGAATCTGGAAATTGAAGTTTTAAAATCAAATGTTTTAAAAAATACATAAACACTATTATTAATACTATTTTACATATAATTGGGAAATAAGATATATAGGCATTGGGGCACAGAGATTCACCTTGCCCTACTGTAAAATTCGAAGGGGGTATGGGAGAAGACATTGGAGAGAGCAGATTTGCTGAATGGATATCCTGTGGGACTGCTATTCTGGGGTGGTGGGTGGGGGAAATATGGGGAAAATTTATAACTCAAAATCTGGCAGAAATGAATGATGTAAACCAGAAATAAAGCATTTGGGGAAAAAAAGAGTTGAGGAATGGGATCAGAAAGAAGAGGGAAGGAAGAAGGAATGACAGATAGGAATAAAGGGGAGACATTAGCAGCAGGAGTGCATGAAAAAATTTAGGTTACTAGAGAGAGTTTGTCCAAACCCTCATTAAATTTTTTTTTATTTGAAAGAACAGAGTGGGAAAAAAATCTTTAGGCCTTAGTGCAATATGGGGAAGAAGATTACTGGAATGAAAACTAGAGGACTAAGATTTATATCTTAGCTCTGATCTTTACAACCTATGTGAACTTGACCAAGTCTCTCCGTGTCATAGGTAGCTCATCTTTAAAATGAATTTGTTGGACAATATGGCTCAAAATTTTCCTTCCATCTCTCATTCTTTGATTATTTACTGACTCCCAATCTATAGTCTCATCTCTTTAAAACATTTACACACTAAAAAAGATGAGTTAACAAATAGGTAATAATAATAATCTGCTTCAAAATAGATTTAAATTTGACAAAAGCCTTTTTCTTTTTTGAGACCCTCGGAGACTGGTAGTATCCTTATCTCTATTTCATAGAAAACCAGAGCTGAGAAAATTCAAACAAGTTGTCCATGGTATCCTACTTAGTGTTAGATATAGGATTTGAACTAAGGTCCATAGAGTGCTTTCCACTCAACTATGCTGTCATATTTCCATTGGCTTAAGGAGTTTGAGATATGGATGTAAAGAGTTGCATATAGCCAGCCTGTCTTCTATCTTCCTTGTATTTTTTAGGAGAAGAAACTGAAGATAAGAAAGAAGTTACTTGGCCAAGGTCATACAGAAGGGGTCTGGGTCCTATTTCTAGCTCAAGTCTGTCCAACTTTTCTACTCTGTCTCTTATTCCATTTAATTTCTCTCAGTTTGTTTCCTGAAAGTGGAATGGGATGAGTCATGATTCCCCCTTTTCTGTGACAGCATGGTAATTGGGGTTTAGACACATTCATCTATAGAAGGAAAATTCTTTGCTGTCTGCATTCCAGGACTCAAAAAAAAGAAAGAAAAGAAAAGAAAAAGAGGCTGGGATTACTGCCAGATTGAGTAGAAATGATGCAGTCTGTCAGCAAGCCCTCAAGTAACAATATCATAATTTCAGAATTCTACCAACAATGGGAAGAGTAATTGCAGATTAAGTTTCTCTTTTATTCTTTCTATCTTCAGCAAAATGGATTTCAGAAAGTAAAGGGTATATAGGTTTATATGTGTTTATAGAGAGAATTGGGCAGCAAGGATGGGGGAAGGGAATGGGGGCTGGAAAGAAGTAGTAAGTTCAGGGGCATACTCTCTGGAGGTCTAAAGAAGGTTCATTGTAGCCAGGACTCATACATGGAACAGGGGTCTCATGTTAGCATCTATACCAACTCAAGAACTTGGCAATAATTCAGTGATTTAGCACCTCATTAGATGGGTTGATGGACTTCACTCAGTTCTCCCCATCCTCACAATTTATTTGGATTTTAAGGGAGACCTAATGTATTATTTATTACTCCTGTATACCTTATTCACTTTTGTAAAATTTATCATTGCCAACACAAGTGAAGGATGCCTTAACACTTATTTTCCTAACATCAGGGACAATGGAGCATCTATACCTCACCTATAAAATGGCCTACCTCTTTCCCTCTTTCCTGGATGGCTACAACCCCTTCCTAACTGGTTTGTTGTGTCCAATCTCTTATTCTTCCCGGCCATTTTACACATACTGAGAGCTAGATAGCAGTTTAAGGATCCCAAACAATTTAACAAATATTATATCATTTTATCCTCACCACAACCCTACATTCTTCTGGAGATAGTGACACCCTTTTTGCCTACTTAACAAAGATTCAAATTCTTATTCTAGAATCTAAGCATCTTTCTTCTTCTTCATCCTGCCCTCCCCCCTCAATTTCTTCTCCTTTCAATACAATTTTAGGGGACACCCCTATATATAGCTGAACAGCAAATACAATTGAATTGGTCAGCATTTACTTACCTCATATTTCCCTTTCCCACCTCCATACTTCAGCTCAAACCACTCCCATAATTTTCTATTAGTTTAAATCCTTCTCATGAGTCAAAATCTATTCAAGTACTATTTTCTTCATGGAACTTTTTCTAGATGCCTGTCTCTAGAATTGGTTTCTCCCTCTTTCCACTTCTCATAGTACTTCATTTAGACTTCTCTTTCATACCTGTCACATTGAAATTTTTATTAGAGTTGATTGTATACCTCTTTATTAGACCCCTTGAGAACAGGGTTTGTATTGTATTCTTCTGTATATCTCCAGCATCTATCAATGGATGTCACATACGTCAGTGTTTAATGAATATTTTATTGAACAAGAGAACTTAGCTTCTAGAAATGACATCCTCCTTGTCTCTCAACCCCTTTTAGGACATTTTTAGAGAAAAAAAAATGTTTCCTATTTCCCTTGGTCAAACATAAGCCAATAACCTTCTGGGTATTTTTTTTATCCTCACAGACTCCATAACAATCTTCCTCCACTGCATTAAAGAGAAAACATTTTGGAATCTCGTCCTGCTCATTGTGGTATTTAGTCATGCATTACTGGGTTTTTATTGAGTTGAAATCATGAGTATGTTAAGTAGCAAAGTCTTGATTTCATTCACATCAAGTGTGGTTGTAATTGGAAGCAATCAGAATGAAGTGTCCCTATTTAGGAAATGTCCTGTGGGCAGCTAAATTTTGTTGTAGAAGAAGAGAGGATTTAAAGTTGGGGTGGGGGAGAGAGAGGTGGTTAAATGGAATGGGACCAGTTTTCTGTTAAAATATAAAATAAAAGAAGGTATTTCCAGAAAATACTATATGTAAAACTTCTGATTCAGTCCTGAATAGAAGAGAAAAATACAAAATTATCACGATCATAATTAGTATCATCACCACCATCACTGATAATTTGCATGACTTAGCACTTTACAAGGTAGGTAGTTAGCAGATATTATTTATACTTGACACCTGTTACATGGAGAAGGGGAGATAACAAGGTGTGTGTCAGGCCTTGTGCTAAGTGCTGGAGATAGAAAGAATGAAATAATTATTACTCACAAAAAGTTTACATTCAATTGAGGAAACATTACATATATGAGGAAACATTACATATATATGTATGTATGTATATATCACAAATATAAAATGAACAAATATAAATATTTGATAAATTTGATAAATTTATTTAATTTTAAAATTTGATAAATAAATGGACAAAAATAAATATAAAAAGTATTTAAATACAAGATAATTTGCAAAGGAGTCAGGGATATGTTGGAGACAACTCAAACTAGCTCTGAAAGTCAATTGTTTCAAATTTTCTAATGAACATTAATACACGGAAATTCAAACATTCTATAAATCAAGAACTGATTTGTTGCTTTGTTGACTGTCTAGTCTTAAAATGGTGGAGAAAATGTTAATAATGAACATCTAAGTTCAAAATGTGTTATAGGTATTTTTTCAAAGTTGGTATAATATCAGAAAGTCAGTATGGCAGTATCACAGAGCTTAAGAAAGAGCAATATCCAAAAAGGCTGAAAAGGTAGTTTGTGACCAGGTTATGAAGGACTTTACAAGGTAAACAGAGTAGTATATATTCATCCAAGAGGCAATAGGGAATCAATAGAGTTGATTGAATAGGAGTGTCTTGTAGTCAGATCTGTGCTTAAGAAAAAATTACTTTGACAGCAGAGTATAAAATGAAGAAGAAGAGATGAAAAGAGGCAGTAATAAAGGGGAAAGACGGAATAAAGTCCTGTAGTAGAGAGGAAAAAAGAGAATACTCTGGTTTTGTCAAACATGTGTTTTCTGAAGTAGAATCCATTAAAGCCAACCTTAAAAAGAGAGAATTAGGTTTACAAATTTTTGAGAATAAAATATCTATAAATCAGTGTATAATAAAGTTTGGTAAACATCATAGCATTTAGAGTTAAAAGAATAGACTTTAGATATAATGTAATCTAACCCTCCCATTTTACAGATAAAAAGTCCTGACTGATTAGCGAATTTCTCTTTGGTCAGACAGCTACCAGAGCCTGGTTTTGAAGCAGATCATCTGAATCAAAATCCAGTGCTATTGGTCAGTATCAATCAATGCAATTATTAATGCAATCTCAAAGTCTGTTTGCCCCTTTAAATGCAGAAATATATCCAAATATATCTGTAATTCATAATGTCTTCCTTTTTTGAAGACCAGATTCTGGCAAGAATGATTTGAAGTATCATCATTCATTTAAAGAAGGAAATGTCATACTATGGTGCATAAGGGTCCTGCTTCCATATAGCTTGAACTAGATGACTTCTGAGGTCCTTCTGAGGTCCTTCTGAGAATATGTAATTCAGTTATATTTTTTGGAGAAAAAAAAACAATGATCTGGGATTACAGGATCTACTGTGACTAAAAAATATTCGATTGCTTGATATTACATACACACAGATATAAATACTCTACTTTTTATCTTCTGTACATAAACCAAAAAAAATAACTTCAATGATATTTCAAAATTAATTTCTTTTTCCTGTTCACAAAGTAAGAGGATATTAGAACTAGAAGGAAGGTTAATGATAATTTAATTCAAACCCCTTTTCCTACAGATAAGGAAAATGCAATATGCCCAACAGAGAAGCTGCAACATGCACAAGGTCAAAAACTTAGCAGTAAAAGTGGAACAAAGTGAGTAAAATAGATTGCATTAAAAATGGATGTGAGCTTATAAAAACTTGGGAAGTGTTATCTTTTTATCTCTTAGTAATGTTGAGCAAACACTAAATCTCCATATATAGTTATTGATTGCTAGGAAGATTCACTTATGTAGCCAGATGGTACAGTGAATGAACACTAAGAGTAGAGTAAGAAAACAAGTTCAAATATGGTCTCAGTGTCTATCAGTGTGAACCCGGGCACATCATTCAACTTGTCTACCTCAGTTTCCTCATCTATAAAATAGTGATGATAGCAGCACCTACTTCTCAGGGTTATTATGAGGACAAATTGAGATAATATTTGTGAAACACTTTGGAAACCTCAAAGTGCCACATAAATTCTAGCTGGCCATTATTCACTGAAAGGTAATATCATCTTTGACTCAGAGATTGAAGACAAAGGAGGTAAAATCTAATATAATGGAAGGTATCTTGCATCTGGTAGTATTAATACTACCAGTGCATATTATGTGACCTTGGTCAAGTCACTCAAATTTTCCATGATACATTTTTCTTCTTTATAAAATTAATGAATTTTGACTGCAAAATTGTAAAATAAAGAGTATGAAACCCATGACCTTCAAGATTCCTTGCATTTCTAACATTTTATGGTTCTGGGATAAAAAGATCTCTTCTTGTTTTAATATTCTTTTTTATGCCCCTTCCAGTTCTTACAGTTTGTAATTTTAAGGCTCTTTCTAGCATTTATATTGTTCCTAAAGTTCTATTTTGCTCAAACATTATGTCTCTATGACTTTTCTTGTATCCTGGGGTGGCAGATTATTTTCTTTTCTATTTCATTCACATAAAGATTTTGCCTATAATAATAATTATTATCATTTATCATTTATTAACTCATAGACAGAGTCAAGCATTATTATATTATATGCACCAAACTCTATTTTCTTAAGACTGAATATGTACATATACAAATGTTAGCTATTACTGATATTATCAGTTACTGATGTTAGCTATTAGTGCTAGTATCTTCCTGTTCTTGTTCCCATTATTTTTCTTGTTCCTTTTCTCCTCCCCCTCCTTTTCCTTCTCCTCTTCCTCTTTCTCCTCCTGCTATTGCCCTCAATAATTTTAGATATTATCACAAAAACAAACAAAACAAAAACAATCGATCACTTCACTTCTTACAAGAACTGAACTTAGAACTCATATTGTTGTTTTTTTAATATCTGTCATCTATTGGTATCCATTCATCTATCCATTTAAAAATAGTTTCTTTTTCAACTATACATTTTCTTTTGCTCACTTTTAAAACATTATCCTGAAAACCTTTTCTTTTAGTATTCAACAAAATGTCAAAGGGGTGAAAGACATACACAAAAAGTTATGAATCTTGATTGGATATACCACCCCCAATAGCTTCACTCAATGAAGACTTATAAACATGAAGTCATTGAGTAATAGAAATAGCATAAGAGCACTTAAGAATAGTCTTCCTACCTTTCATTGCACTCCTACATTCAACTGGAAAAGCAGATTTCTTCTTCTCACTGAGCAATGCAGCTCTTGGCTAAGATCACTTTTTGAATTTTAAAAGCATGTTGGCATTTCCTCAGCTTGGCTCCTATGTTCATGAGAATCAGCTTCAGCCTCTGCCTCACAGTTCCCCTGTTCAAATAATCTATAATTCAAAAGAAAAGTGACAGAGCCAGGAATGGGAAGTCATCCTCTCCTCTAGAGGAAGGACAACTTTTCTTTAGACTAGAAAAACTTCATTGTTCACCACTTGATCTCAGTCACCCACTGGGATAGTCACATTTTAGAAATATCTTCTTGCTTTACTGAAATAATGATTATTATTGTGAAAAATATTATTATTGAGAACATCTTTCATGTAATAACTAATTTTTAAAGTATTTTACAAATATTATATCTCTTTTTTTCCCTCACAGTAACCTTGAGAGGTAGGTGCTATTATTATCCTTATTTTACAGATAAGGAAACTAGGCAAATAAATATTAAATGACTTGCCCAGGGTCAAACAGGTAGTAAGTGTCTAAAGTCAGATTTGAACTTGGATCTTCTGAATTCCAGGTCCAGCACTCTATCCACTGTATCACCTAAATGTAGATGAGAACTTGTACTTCATCTACTCTGTACCTCAAAACTTCTCTATATCTTTATTCATTTTCTCCATCTTAATTATAGACACAAAGTGGTGAAATGGCCCTTTTCTTTAGTTATAAGAGCAAGCAGGCCCACCATTCTCCTTTTCCCACTCAGCTTCTCTCTTGTACCACCACAGGAACTTCATCATTCTGTAGGATAACATCAACCTTAGGACTAACACCTCTTCAGTATCTTCCAGTTTGCCTCTCTGTTTGGAGAGCAAAGCAGAGAATTCTTCTCAGAACCTCCATTTAAGGAAGACACTCAGGCCAGTCTTGTCTTTATCTCCTATAAAGCTACATGTCTTTGGACTTAATCATTCCCCAGGGTTCCCATACCTTGCCTTCTCTCCTCTTCTTTCCCTGCTTTTTTGGCTTCCTTTTCTGTATTGTCTTTCTCCCATTAAATTGGAGGTTTCTTGAAATACAGGAGCTATATTTTATTTCCATATTTGTATCTAATAAATTATTACAGTGCTTGGCACATAGTGTGTGCCAAAGTGGGTGCTTAATAAATATTTATTAACTAACTGATGGAGTCCTTCCCCATCACCTCAACCCCTCAATAGCTTCTAACTAAATTGAAAGGCTGAAATTAAAATCAACAACAACAAAATGGATGCTATTACTTCCCAAAAAGTCAAGATATCAATATTCACCAACCCAAATCCTTACTTTCTCATACGTGATTTGAGAACAATTTTATAAGTTTTGAGGTCATCATTGCTGAAAAATAGAAAAGAATAGGCATCCTTTTCCAAATAATATTTTACAGAATACCACATTTATATAATCACACAATTGAATGAAATATGCAGAGAATATAACATTCCATCGTTTATTGTTTGTCAGCTATTAAAAAATGCTTTGACAAAGCAAAATTCAAATTTAAGGATTCTCGTTCAATACATCATCTTCCATGCATCTATTAAGATAACACCAAATACCTTGAAAGATGAAATAGATATAACTTTATTCATCGATTTTCTAATTATAAATATCAACCAGCAGCTAAAATGTAGGAGACATATTTATTCCAAAGATGTTTGTAGCCAGCATGAAGAGCGTCCCATATGAGGTCTGGATAAAAGTTGAATTCAGTATAGATGGAGAGACTTTACAGCTGTGCTTATTTGCACGTGATATTGTACTTATTGTATTATTTCTTTCCCATCTCTTTCTTCCTACCCTAGCCTCATCTCCAGACTAGTCAAAGTAAATGTGTTGTACTATGTGATAACAAAAAATAAATGATGTGCTTATAACACTTTATGATTTCAAAAGGGCTTTATATTCATGATCACATATGATTTTCAAAATAGCCCTAGGAGATAGGCATTATACCAATTATTATCCCCAGTTTATAGATGAAGGAGAGACTCTAAGGGGAAGTGACTTATTCACATTCACAGATACTAAGTGGCAGTTCTGGGAGTAGAATCAATGTTCTTCTGTAGTGAAAGTTAAGTAAAAATGAAAGATTTATATATTAGTTCAGGAAAATTATAGAAGATTCCATATTATGGTTCATGGCAAATTGAAAAATGAAATTAATAGAAAACATCAAGTTGGTGTTTAATTGTGAGAGAGAGGGGGCAAGGGAAAGAGAGAAAAAGAGGGAGACATAGGGAGAGGGAGACATTGCAATAAGGTGAAGGAAAATGTGATGAAGAAAAAAAAGGGGAAAGGAGGAGGGAGAGGAATAGAGATTGCCTCAGCCTGGATGGTTAGGAAAGACATCATGAAATATAATGAACTTGACCTCAGATTTAAAGGATGAGCAGAATTTGGTTAATGGAAGTCATTTAAAGTAGGGAGAATCACATGAATAATGACATAAAATTAGGAATATGCCAGGTATGTTTACTTGACGGTGAATAGACCAAAACCACAGGAACAAAAGATTTGTAGGAGGGAGCAATGGTACAGAAATCTGGAAAAGGTTGTTGGGTCACACTATAGAGGTCTCTTAATGTCATTTAAAATCCTGTTTAGATTGCACTGTGAGGGGTTTTAAAATCATTGATCCATAGATTTCATCTATAAACAATAAAGTATTTTAAAAAATAAGTGACTTCTCTCTCCCTCTCCCTCCCTCCCCTCTCTCTCTCTCTCTCTCTCTCTCTCTCTCTCTCTCTCTCTCTCTCTCTCTCTCTCTCTCTCTCTCTCATAAGAAGACATTCTCTCTGACCTTCCTAACCTAGAAGAAAATGGCTACTTATGGGTCCAATGCCACGATTGGCCAGCATAAAAGTTTTGACCCGCTCCTTTGTTGAATTTCTCCTTAAGCAATCTGGGTGGCCCCTTATTATAGGGTACAAATATTAAACTTAGCATTGACACTTAATGGCCATAACCAACTGCAGCCCAGCACTCCTGAACTCAAGAGATCTGCCACCCTCAGCAGAGAGTGTGAGAGTGTGCCACAATACCCAGATGATAAGTGACTTTTCCAAGGTAACATGCCTAATCTGCTTCAAAGTTACTGCTGTATTCAGTAGGTTTTTTGGAATCTTGCCTAGTGTTGTTTTCCTTACAACTGGCACAGCCTCTTTGGTTCTGAATGATTTCCACTAAGCCTCTCTCACCCATAATCTCTTCTATCCAACAATTCCAAATATTACTTATTGTTCTAGGAGTTTAAAGTCAGAGTGTGTTAGACCTAGAAGGAGCCTTATAATCATAGGACATGAGCTATCACAATTGCAAAGGACTCATAGAACATAGAATATCAGAGCTGGAAGAGGCTTGAAAAGTAATCTGGTTTAACTTCTCTCTTTACCTCCCACCTATTTTAGCAAATGAGGAACCTGAGTCTTCAAGAGAGAAAGTAACTTGCCCAAGGTCACACTCTTACTTTTCTCTCACTCTATTCACTTCTCTCTGGGTTATCATGGGGTTATGTAGACAACTCTGTAATTTCTCAATTCTGTACAGAATGAGTTAGTGGATTTCCACTTGGGAAAGTACAGAAGAAGCAATTTTTGTATAATAGTCATATTTTTATTATGTGAGAAGATGAAGGAGAAAAATATGAGGAAGACAGCAATTCAACTGCTGATATTTAAAAGACACTTAAAATTTTATGAATAAAACAACAAAAAAAGAATGGCTCTGTTTTTCTTTAATGTTAGAGGCCAACAAAAGGTCTGAATTTGCAAACTACTCTCAAAGGAGGAGAATACAAGGTCACTGCAGTTTCCCATCTTATATTCAGCTAGCTAGGAAGGCAGGCTGACATGTGAAAAACTGTTAGTTTTTTTCCCCCAATGCTAATTGAATGTGCAGATAGAAAGGTACAAAAATGGTTGCATTAAAATGAAATATGTCCCTCGGGCGTATCCCTCTATCCTTCCCTCCCCTTGCTGCCCTCAACACCAGCAGAGTGATAACTTTTTTCTGGCCAACAAAGCCAATCTATAGTTATTATATCTCTTTGTCTCTTTTCATATCTCCTAATGGAAACATTCCAGTTGCTGCTGGCTAGAAAATTGGCCGTCTGAACTCTCCCTTTCGGTGTCTCTCTCTTCTCATCAGATTAGTGAGAAAATTCAGCATTGAATCTCTTTCAAACTCTTCTCCCTGCACAGGCTGGGAACACATGTTAGGGGCTAAGATTAAACCTTAATTTAACTCTGTCTCTCACCCAACCATCACCAGCCTCATGGCCCAGTTTATTGAATCATTCTTGAAAAACTGTAGAAGTGAAGCCTCATACTTCATGCTCCTCCTTCTCTGTGAGCTCATTTCTCTGATGAAAGGCCTTGAAAGTAAGATCCAAGATGGCATTAGGCAGTGTGAGAGGTGAAAGTAGGGATACTGAGGGAAGTGGTGAATGCTAACTAGAGTATGTCACTCATTATTATTAGGGTACCTCACAGTTGATATAGAATATATATATTTCTATCTATACATCTCTATCTCTATATCTATCTCTCTATCTATTGTCACTGCTTTTAATTTTTCCTCATGTTTTTCTTTAATGTTAGAGGCCAACAAAAGGTTGGTGTATAATATGAACTGGCCTGAGAAAAGTCCGCTGTATTGGAGCTCATGGTTGACAACAAATGTCTCCAAGAGATACCATGGACTAGAAATAATACATAATAATAATAATAATAATAATAATAATAGTAATAATAATAATAATAATAATAATGACAACTCTGACTCTGAGACATCATGGTATAGTTGACATTATGAAAGGAGAAGCCAAGACATGAATGTAGGTTTAGTCTCTGAATCTCCTCCCCCTTCCTTTGTCCCTTCTAAGTTCTGTTTCTGTCTCTGTGTCTCTGTATGCCTCTGTCTCTCTCGTTATGTCTTTCTCTATCTCTGTGTCTGTCTGTGCATCTGTCTGTCTCCATGTCTCTGTCTCTGTTTCTCTTTCTCTCTATCTCTCTGTCTCTCCATCTGTCTCTCTGTCTCTCCCTTTCTTAGAAACTTCTGTGGAGAAGGGGCCAGCCATAACTACCAATGGTCAAACAACTGACAAAAAAAATGCCAAGAAAGGCAGGTTATACTGAGTAAGAGAAGGAAGGCAGAAATGCTAGGCAACTCCACTTTTGGCTCTAACACCACCACTTTGACCACTATGTGCCCTTAAATTCTGATAAGAGATAGCTCAGAACTCTAAATTCAAGAGTCTTGGGAAAGAGAAACCAGTTTTATGTCCATCTCAGTCCCAGTAACCTATATTGAGGGGACAAATTAACATGGAGGAGAATGTCTTCTTCATCATTACCAAAGACTATTGACCAACTGCTACCAAAAGACAGATAGTCATGAGACCTGGGAGTGTCAGCACCCCCCAGAATTGGAAGGGTCATGAGTGAAAAAAATCCAAGAAGCTTTCTGCCTAGACCATCATTCTTGCTTCCAATCCAGCTCTAATGATCATCATCCAGAGAAACTGCTCCTGTGGAGAAGGAACCAGTCATCCTCAACAATTGCCAACCCAGTGCTACCCACAGTGTAAGCAAACCAAAGTAGCTGAAGCAGTAGTGTTCCCTTTGGGAGAGACAACATATAACTTGTGCTACAAAAGTCAAACAACCACCACCACAACCCTGACTATCACATCCCTCAGAACACAGTGAAGATAGTTCAGGACCCTTAACCCAAGATTCTTGGGAAAAAATGCCCCCAACTTAGTGTTCAGAGTTATCATCCTGGGTAATGGAAACTATTCTTCCAGGTACAGTAATCACATCTTTTGAAGACACAAAAAAAGAAAGTACTTCTCACAGTTACTCCTTATAACTGTCAAATCCATCAAAATTTAAAAAGAACAAGCAACTGATACGATTATACAGTGTAATTTACTTTAGAGGATAGGCATTGCCATCTGCTTTGCAACTGGGATTATTGCCCTGAATGCTACTGAGGATCATGAGACCTTTCTATCTGACTTGCAGATGAACTCTTCCATATATGTCACTGCCCCCATTAGAATGTGAGATTTTAGGAGTGTGTATTATCATCTTTTTTCTACTTGTTTCCCCAGCACTCAGCACAGTACTCTGCACATACTAAGTGTTTAATAGATGCTTCATTCATTCATAAGTAAAATAAGAATTTGGGACTAGATCATCACTAAGGTTCCTTCCAAGGCCAATTTGTGATGTAAAAATGCATGTTCTGTGGTTCTAGGCTCTCATGTTATTTAACAGCCTATTTTTTTTTATATTTCTGACACCAATTCTAGTCCAGCTTTCTATGGCTTTATAATAATTCTGAGGTTCCCTATAAACCCCAACAATGTATGTTCTGAGTCAAATTGTCATTTCTGGGTTTATGGTGCACTCTCTACAATAGGTGCTATGATCTTACTTTTCTCAAGGAAACCTTATCATCAAAGATTTGCCTAATATTGAAAGACTGACCTTCATCCAGTGGCAGGTACACTATTCCAAATGAATGATAGCATGAAAAACTCCCAGGATTTAAACAGAAACACATACATTAACATGGCTCCCTAGGCTGACTATTCAGAGGTTAGACTACTTTGGGGAGACACAGAGACACCCTAATATCAGGGAACTCATTGGATACTGGTAACTTAGCCATGATTTTTGCAAACTACAAATGCCCACTTGTGTTTGACACCTTTGAGGATAACAAAAATAGGACCAAATAAATCACAATGATGGCCAGCCTCAAAATATGGACAAAGATATTATTAACTTTCTTCCCTCTTATATTAGCCATGGAATTCTGCTCCCAGTTTTTCTGTGGGACTATGTAGAAGTCTAAGATGTCCTATTCAAGGGATAATACAGTTCATAGCCCCTATAATGCCCCTATCCAGAGTTCTAAGTTCTTACAGCTCTCCATTCTATGTTCTTTAATCATACGACTCTTCTATGTCTGATATTCTATGGTTCTGTGATTTTTTAATCGCTTCTAGCTCTGGCACTCTTTGTTCTAGAATTCAATGGTCTCTCCCAACTCTGCTATTCTGTGGTTTTTTAAGATTGTTCCTAGCTCTGACATTTTGTTATAATTATTATGATTTGTTATAAATTATTATTCAGGGCAATAATTTCAATCTTCTTTGTCACTCACAAATCAGGTAGACAAAATACCCAACACAGCAAATGCATGTTTATAGTCACACTGTATACCTGTTAAGTTGAGATGAAAGTGAAAGTTTTAATGCCAAACAAATTAATATAAGCTAGGAACCCCTACTTCTGAGTTTCTGTACCTAGAATATATTGCCAATTCTATTATGGTAAAGAAAATATGTAATGGCAGAAAAGCCTGTGGGATGTTGCCCCTCCCCTCATTACATATTCAAGGACAAGCTTCAATTTCATCTTATTTACATAGTCTTTATTTTTTTCCTTCACACCAGGAATTATCTCCTTTGTTTTTGCCTCATAAACTTTCATACTTTAACATTTTTTGTTTATAAAAAATATTCTACAGTTGTGTATCTCATTCCTCATGACTGTCTCACCTCTCAGACCCTTCTAATCTGGCCTCTAACTCCACACATACACCAACACTGCTCTATCCAAGTTGATTAATAATGACTTAATCATAAAATTATAGAAAGGCATAATCTTAGAGTTGGGATGTTCCTTGATACAGTGGAAAGAGATACTGGTTTGGGTATCTGAATTCAAATCCCACTTCAGTCATTTGTTACCTGTGAGGTAAGACATTTCACCTCAGTGGGCCTAAGTATCTCTTCTGTAAAATGAGGGATTTGGACTTTAATAACTATAAGGTCTTTTCCAACTACAAATTTCTGATCCTATAAGCTAGCAGAACCCATGTTTGAATAAGAACCCTCTTTACAATAAGTCCATTATGTCCCAAGGAAGCTCTTTTCACTCTATTCTATTTTGGAACCACTCACTGAGAAGTTTTGTTTTGTTCTATCTCCTATCACCTCCATTTACAACATGCTAAAATTTAACTTTCTTCCTAAATTCCCTACTTTCTTCCTATATCTTCTCTCTGAAAACATACAGAATAAATTTAATATAAATATATAATCATGAAAATAAATATAAGGCTTCAGTCAATAAAAAATTATTAAGTGACTACTATATGACAAGCATTGTGTTAAGCATTGACATTGACATTAACAAAATAAGAAAGTCAACTCCTGCTCTCCAGAAGCTTACAATCTAATGGAAGAGGACAACCCACAAAAAATAGCTGAAAAACAGGGGAGAGGAGAAGGAAAAGGAAGAGGAAGAGAAGGAAGGAAGAGCAAGAGGAGAAGAAGGAGGAGGAGGAGGAGGAATAGGAAAAACTCAACCTTGGGGCATCATCCAGAAATGAGTCAGAAAAATTCCAGAGTAGTACAGCCAAGTAAAAAATGAATCAGTGACTGAACTGAGTTCTCTCCTTAAAGAAGGGATAGAGATCAAGGTCCCACCTTCTAATCAGACAGGTAGAGGGTAGTGATGAGGTAGAGTACCAAGGATGGTAAGATATTAAATGTTGCTGAAGTTATGCCAATAATCAGCTTCCTGGGGCATGGTGAAATTGATCAGCAATCTCAAAGTTTGGGAGCCAGATGATGGGAGATAAGGTTCCACTTTATAACTAACATTGTATTCATTGTGGCATAAGCTGCTTTAGTGGTCATCTACTCTGTAGTTGAAGACCTCAGTAAACAAACCTACTACCTTCCAAAGCAATTCATCTCATTGTGGGGAAGATCTATGTTTAGGAAGTTTTATGTTTGTCTGTTTGTTTTCTTTATATTAAGCCTAAGTAGATATTCTGGGTTCAAATAAAACAATTCTAAACATTCTCTACACGGCAGTCCAGTGAATACTTGAAAACAGTGCCCGTTACTAGGCTAAATATATCAAGTTCCCTTCCACCAATTCTCATATGACAAGGATTCTTCACCATCTTGGTTGATCCTATATAGATATTCTTAGATATATCAAGGTCCTTCTTAAACTACTGTGTTTACAACTGAAGATAAGAAGATGAAATCTGACAAGGGCAGAGTAGATTGGACTATCACTTCCTTTAATCCTGAAAACAATACCCCTCTTAATGTACTACAAAATCACATTGCCCATTTTTCTGCCACCTCACACTGTTGTCCATTCAGAACACCAAACCCCATAGATCTTTCTCAGAATAATTATTGACCAACAATATCTTTCCCAACTTATAGATGTGAAACATGAAGAGAAAACAATCCTTTCCCACTGTATCCCTATTGAATTACACACACACACACACACACACACACACACACACACAAACACACACATATGAGTGTGTATGTTTTTTCTCTTATACTCTCTCCATCTCCTATTGTTGGCAATCTCAAATATTTTTGTGCAGGCTTTTATTGATTGAGTTTGACTAACTGATTTCATTGATAATGATACAGAAAACTACAAATAGAGAGTGTCCATATTGTGTCCTTTTTTAAAATGTATTTTGTTTAACACCTCCAAATTTCATTATAATATAGTTATTGCACTCAGGAGATTGAAGCTGGAATTTGGCATCTCTGCTCAAGCCTTTTAAGATACTTTCAGCTCTTAATTGCTATATAATGGATTAACTATCTGCCCCAATTTTGTGTCATCTGCAAATTTGTTGAATCTACCATATATATTTATCTAAACCACTGATAAAAATGTTTAAAAGCCCAGGGTCAATCTTAAGTACTTGGGGTACTCCACTGAATGTCCCCTGCCACACTGATTTTGAAACATTAACAGCAATTGTTTGAGTTGTTCAGCCTAGTAGTAGTGAATCCATCAGACTCTATTATAATCTAATCCACATTCTTCATAAAACTAGTGTGAGATACCTTATCAAAACCTTTGCTGAAATCTAGATAAACCAAAGATAATAACATTGACTTCACCTATTTGTTTAGGAATCCTATAAACAAAGAAAATGAGAATTGTCTGGCATGAGCTGGCTCTTGAAGAAGCCATTCTGGCTATTAGAAATCATTTCTTTTGGGGGGGGGTGGAGCCAAGATGGTGGAGGAAAATCAGGATCTGCTGGAGCTCATTCCCCATCACCTCCAATACCTGTAAAAAATTACTCTAAACATATTTTAGAGCTATAGAACCCACAAAATTACAGAGTGAAATACATCTCCAACTGAAGACAGCCTGACAAGATAAAAGTAAGCATCTATCTCACTGTGCCAGACTGGTAGTTGTAATGTTAATGGAATCTGAAGATCTTCCATGCCCCTTTGTTTTGGCAAGTTATCAGGTACTTGGCACCTTGTTTCAAGTTAACACCTTGTTTAAACTATTTAATTAACACAGATGTAGTTAACACCTTGGGAGGAAGTTGCTGATATAAAAGGAAATGGCAGAATAGGGAGGAGCTAAGGTATATATGAGGAAAGGCATCAGCTGAGAATGGCAGAATTTCTCTCAGTGAGTATCTGGAGACTGCAACTTTTGCTGAGACCTTTCTTCTGAGAACTTCTGTTGAGACCTTTCCTTTGGGAATTTCTGCTGAGAACTTCTAAGAACCAGGCTGAGGAGAATGCCATGAGTAAGAAAGAAGGATCTCTGCTTGAGGCAACCTGTTCTGTTGTGAAGGCTTGGGAATGTGGGTAATTACTGCATTAGCCATGTGTATCAACTTCACAACTACAGTAATGACTTTGGCTTTCTGGCTCTCATACTTGGCTTTCTCTTTCTGGGACTCAGTTTTCTGGTGTTTGAATAAAAACTTTGATTCCACCCTCTATGTGGAGAGTCTGCTACATTTTGTGATTCAAAACTATATCAGCATAATCATAACCACTGTAGGTATTGTGAATATTGCATTATTATTACAGTAGCAGAGCACAGTTCTGCATGGGATGCAACAGCACAGACTGCCAGCACAGACCAGGACAGAGCAGATCCCAGGGGACTGAATCACTGGCAGTTGTGGTGGCTTCCAAACATTTCAACCCAAAAACCAAAGAGAAAATAAAAGGTCAGTGGGGAAACTCTGTTGGACATGGTTGAGAGAAAAGCCTGGTCCAACCCCTGTCCCAGGGCAACAGAGGTATCAGTTGTCAAGGCAGCAGCAACAGCAGCAGTGGCTTCTTCCAGAGTTCTAGGCTCACAGATGGTGGGTAACCAAGAGGCTAAACAGACGACAATTGCAAGAACCTCTTTGAGGCAGGATTCTCTTACTTTGACCTACTTGGATCTGAGTCACAGTCCGGGGTGGTGGTACTAGGATGTGGAAGAATGCTAGAAGGATAGAGCTTGTAGTGGCTATGGAGAGGGAGTCCTTCTCAACAGCTGCACAAAACCCCAGAAATTTAGGACATTCTACTCCAGAAGCAGAGTTTTACCATGGCAAAGAGCTCAGAAGTCAAGTAATTTACTGGGAAAATGGGAAAACAGAGGAAAATAAATCTTACTATAGAATCTTTCTTTGGTAACAAAAAAGATCAAAACATAGAACCAGAAGGAAAAAACAAAGTCAAAACTCCTGCATCAAAAGCCACAAAGAAAAAAAGTGAATTGGTCACAGGCCATGAAGGAAATCAAAAAGATTTTGAAAATCAAGTAAGAGAAGAAGAGGAAAAATTGGGAAGAGACAGGAAAGTGATGCAAAAAATCATGAAAAACAAGTCAACAGCTTGCTAAAGGAGATTTTAAAAATAATGAAGAAAATAACAACTTAAAAAAATAGACTAACTCAAATGGCAATAGAGATCCAAACAGCCAATGAGGAACAGAATGCCTTAAAAAGCCAATTTGCCCAGATGGAAAAGGAGGTCCAAACACTCATTGAAGAAAATAATTACTTCAAAATTAGAATGGAGCAAATGGAAACTAATGACTTTATGAGAAATCAAGATATTATATAAACAGATCCAAACAAATGAAAAAACAGAAGGCAATGTGAAATATTTCACTGGAAAAATCACTGACCAGGAAATTGAATCCAGGAGAGACAATTTAAAAATTATTGGACTACTTGAAAGTCATGATAAAAAAAAAAAAAACCTAGACATCATCTTTCAAGAAATTATTGGGCACAGAGCCAAAATGGTAGCATAGAAGCAAGAGATTCCATGAGTTCCCCCAACCACAACCTCAAATACCTAAAAATGTGACTCTAAAGAAATGTTAGAGCTACAGAACCCACAAAGTGACAGAAAGAAACAAATCTCCTGCTGAAGGCAGCCCAGCAGCCCTGCAGGAAGGACCATCGCAGCAATCTGGGAGCCAGCAGCACACGGCACGCAGAGCACGGGGAGCTGAGCCCAGGTACACGTGAGTGGTTTTAGCCCCAGGAGAGCAGGGCAGGCAGCTGGCTGGAAGGACCCCAGAACACCAGCAGCTGTGCCGATTCCAGAATTATCAACATAGACATGCCTAGGACAAAGTGAGAGGTTAGTACCCTATGGACTTTGGGACAAGTATTTGGGGAATGTGCCGGCTTCCTCCCCTGGGGGCTAGAAGCCACTGAGGAGACACGCCATTTTGTAGTTTTCAGAGGCAGCTCCAGCTCTTGGCCTGAGAACTGTAGGGAGATCCAGCGATCAGTCTTGGGGGGTAATCGCTCTTGCTTTAACCTCCCTGGATCTGGATTGTGATCTGGGGTGGAGTTGTGGGTGGGTTTCCAGCTTGCCAGAAACGGAAGTTGCCCCACACACATTCGGGATGAAAATTCCCCTGTCTGGCTTCAGAGCCATAGTGTGGCAACAAGCCCAAAAGTCAAGTAATTAAGTGGCAACATGCCAAGGCAAAGGAAACAAATTAAACAGAAAAATGCAACCCTAGACTCCTACTTTGGGGGCAAGGAGGGTTGAAGCATGGAGCGGGAAGAGGACTGTGAGGTCAGAAGTCCTGATCCAAAAGCCCCAGGGGAAAACATGAGCGGGTTGTAGGCCATAGAGGACCTTAAGAAGAACTTTAAAAATCAAATAAGAGAAGTGGAAGAAAAATTAGAAAGAGAAATGGGAAGGATGCATAAGAAGCATGAAATGAGGTTCAGCAGCCTGACTGAGGAAAACAAAACCTTAAAAAATAGAGTAACTCAAATGGATGAGTGGGAGGGAATTATAAGCAGCCTTGTACAATATATCTACTATGATAATGTTTTGCATAGCTAGACATGTATAAGATATACTGAATTACTTATCTCCCCAGAGGGATTGGGTGACAAGGGAGGAAGGAAATGGATCTGAAATTCAAGGTCTTAAGATTAAATGTTTCAAATATATATAAATACTATTATTAATACTCTTTTCCTTGTAATTGGGAGATAATTTGTCCAGGCATTTGGACACAAAGATTCACCTTCCTCTAGTGGAAAAGTCGAAGGGGGTATGGGAAAAGATATGGGAGAAAGCAGGGACTGCTGTTCTGGGAGGGTGGGTAAGGAAAAAACGGGGGGAAAATGATTGTAACTCAAAATCTGGTGGAAATGAATGATGTAAAACAGAAGTTAATAAAGCATTTGTTTAAATAAATAAAAAAGTTCCCAAAAGGAAAACTCCTCGGAATATTATAGCCAAACTTCAGAGTTCCCAGGCCAAAGAAAAAATACTGCAAGGAGTCAGGAAGAAACAATTTGAGTATTGTGGAAACACAATCAGGATAAAACAAGACCTAGAAGCTTCTACAATAAGGGATCAAAGGCTTGGAATATGATATACTGGAGGTCATAGGAGCTAGGACTAAAACCAAGAATCCTCTACCCAGCAAAACTGAGTATAATGTTTCAGTGGAAAATATGGATATTCAATGAAATAGAAGTCTTTCAAGCATTCTTGATGAAAAAAACCTGACCTGAACAGAAAATTTGACTTTCAAATACTAGAAGCATGAGAAGGTAAATGGGGAAAACAAATCATAAGGAACTTATTAAAGTTGAAATATTTACATTTCTACATGGAAAAAATGATCTCATTGTAATTCATAATACTTTTCTTAGTATGAGGATACCTGAAAGGAATACACACACACAAACACATATAAGTATACATATATATGTGTATGTATAGAGATATGTATGTGTATATAAATATATATGTGAATGTGGGCATTTGTATGTTCATGTCTACATAGACAGAGGGCATAGGATGAGTTGAATATGAAGGGATGATATCTAAAAAATAAAATTATGAGGTAAGAGAGGGACATATTGGGAGAAGAAGAAAGGGAGCAATATATTAGGGTAAAATATATAAAAGAGGCAAGAGAAAACTGTTACAATGGAGGCGAAGAGCAGGAAGGTGAAAGGGAATGGGACAACCTGATTCTCATTGAATTTGCCCTAAGGAGCAAATAACATACACACTTAACTGGGTATCTTACCCCACAGGAAAAGAGGGGGATAGGGGACAAAAGGAGGATGATAGAAGAGAGGGCAGATTTGGGGAGAGGGTAGTTAGAAGCAAACATTTTTGAAAGGGGAAAGAGTTAAAGGATAAAATATAATAAGTGTGGGTTGGGATAGTATGGAGTGAAATATAGTTAGTCTTTCACAATATAACTACTATAGAAATAGTTTGGGTAACTATCCATGTACAATCTATGTTGAATAGCTTATCATCCCAGTGGGGGTGAGTGAGGAAGGAAGAAGGGGAAACAGAAGTCTCACATACACATACACACATGTATGTATGAATATGTGTATATTCATACAAATACATTTTTTAATCTATGGTAAGCATCATGGAATGCCCATGCTTATCTTAAACATGATATGTTTGCTTATTCTGTCCATTGCTCCTGGTTTTACACTCCAGGCAAACAGAAATCTCATTCCTGTTTTATATGAAAAGTTTTATACTTTAAGACATCTATGGTGCTAATGTTGAATCTCCTCTTTTCTAAGCTAAATATTGCAAATTCCTTCAACTGAATCTCATGGGATCCATATGGACTCAAGGCCCTTCATCATCCTGGCCAATCAATTTTGTATTCATGCTAACTTATTAATATCAGTCTTAAACTATCCTCACCAACCCCCAAAGTGAGAATAATAATTAAAATATCTAGGTGTAATCTTATGAGGATAGTGCAATGTGCAACTCAATCCTCTTCATTTGAAGCTAGGCATCTGTTAATGTAGCAAAAAAATCACATAAACCTTTTTTTTTAATTTTTACTACCACATAACATTACTTACTCATAGTGAGCTTACAGAGCCCTGAAAACCTAAGACCTTTTGAAGATAAATTGTTGTTTAAACATATTCCCATACATTTAGTGTGAAATTTTAATTTTCTTTCCTTAGGTAATTCAGAAGAAAATTAAATTTATTTTTACTGTTTTCTATAAGATTTTATGTCTTATTTCAAATTTTCAGTAGATGATAGAGAGACATGGTGCTTAGGAAAGATTTATCTTTGGTGGTGGGGAGGGTATGGAGGGACTAAACTGATGTCATCAGGACACTAAATGTTATCAGTTCTAGCTTAAATAGTTATCATATTCAGCTGATTGACTCTGTCCCAAGTTCACATTGTTCATATCCCCTTGCTCTTTGCTCAAAGACACATAAACTTCTTGCACAATCAGTACAAGAATACATTTGGTTGGGGGGGTGGAATCAAGATGGCCCCCACCACTTCAAATTTATATAAAAGGGGAGTCTGAACAAACTGTGGAGCTACAGAACCGACAAAATGACACAGAGAAACTAACTTCCCACTAAGGACAGCCTAGCAACCCGGCAGGGAGCAGCCAGCACAGCACTCTGGGAACCAAGCCCAGGCCCCATGAGTCAGAGGTTTTAGCCCCAGTTTGGCCAGATCAGCAGCCAGCTGGAGGGACTCCAGGACACTAGCAACTGCGGTGTTTCCAGAATTACCAACACATAGATGCCAAGGAAAAAGTGTGAGGTCAGTGGCCTATGGAATTTGGGACCAGTACTTGGGAGCACATTGGCCACTTACCCTGGGGGCAAGAAGCCACCTAGTGTCTATGTGGCACAGCCCAATACATTACAGATACAGCTCTTGGCCTGCTGGACTGTGGAGGGACCTGGAGATCAGTATGGGGGTAATAGCTCTTGCTTTAACCTTCCTGGATCTGGATTGTGGTCTGGGGTGGAGGTCTTGGGATGTGTGACCAGCTTGCCAGAGTGTGTGGAGGCTTCAGAGAGGGCACCCTCCAGCATCTGAGAAAACCCCTGCATTAGTGATGGAAGCTCCTTGTCTAGTGGCAGAGTCCTACTGTGGCAACAAGCCCAAAAGTCAAATAATTGAGTGGCAACATGCCTAGGCAAAGGAAACAAAACAAACAGAAAAATGCAACATTAGACTCCTATTTTGGGGGCTAAGAGGATCAAAGCATGGAACAGGAGGAGTACTAGGAGGTCAGAACTCCTGCATCAAAAACCCCAAATGAAAATACGAGCTGATTACCGGCCATAGAGGATCTTAAGAAGGATTTTAAAAACCAAATAAGAGAAGAGGAGGAAAAATTGGGAAGAGAAATGAGAAAGATGCAAGAAAAGTATGAAATGAAAGTCAACTGCCTGACTGAGGAAAATAACACCTTAAAAAATAGACTAACTCAAATGGCAAAGGAGGCCCAAAAGAGTAATGAGGAGAAGAATGCCTTAAAAAGCTGAATTTGCCAGATGGAAAAAGAATCTCAAAAGCTCACCGAGGAGATTCATTCCTCCAGAGTTAGACTGGAGCAAATGGAAGCTAATGACTTTATGAGAAATCAAGATGCTGTTAAACAGAAGCAAACAAATGAAAGAAAAGAAGACAATGTGAAATATCTCATAGAGAAAACCACTGACCTGGAAAATAGATCCAGGAGAGACAATTTAAAAATTATTGGACTACCTGAAAGACATGATCAAAGAAAGAACCTAGAAATCACCCTTCAAGAAATTCTTAGGGAAAATTGCCCTGATGTTTTAGACCCAAAGGGCAAAATAGAGGTTGAAAGAATCCACAGATCACCTCCTGAAAAAGATCCCAAAAAGAAAACTCCCAGGAATATTATAGCCAGGTTCCAGAATCCCCAGATGAAGGAGAAAATACTACAAGCAGCCAGGAAGAAACAATTTCAATATTGTGGAAACACAATCAGAATAGCACAGGACCTGGCAGCTTCTACATAGAGGGATCGAAGGGCATGGAATATGATATTCCAGAGGGCAAAGGAGCTGGGACTGAACCCAAGGGCCACCTACCCAGCAAAACTGAGTATTTTGTTTCAGGGGAAAATATGGTCATTCAGTGGAATAAAGGACTTTCAAGCATTCTTGAGGAAAGAACCAGAGTTGAATAGAAAATTTGACATCCAGACACAAGAAGCAAGAGATGCCTGAGAAGGTAATCAGGGAAAAGAAATCAAAAGGAACTTATCAAAGTTGACCTATTTACATTCCTACATGGAAAAACAATAACAGTGACTGATGAAACCTTTCTCAGTATGAAAATAATGGAAGAAGGGTGTATGGTCATTTGAATACATATGTGAATGTGTGTATATATGTTTACAGTTATACATGGAGAGAGGGCATAGGTTGAATTTGTTGGGAAGGGAGGATACTTAAGGGGTGAAATTATGAGGTGAGAGAGGAAAGTGGCAAGAGGAGATGGGGAAAGACAGGATAGGGCAAACAATCTCATGTAGAAGAAGCAAGAGGAAATGGTTGCAAGGGAGGGGGAGAATAGGAAGGCAAAAAGGCAAAACCACATTCTCATTGAATTTGGTTCAGGGAGAGAATGACAAACATACTAAATGGGATATCTCAACCTGCAGCAGAATAGGGGGAAGGGGGATGAGAGGAGGGGTGATGGATGGGAGGGCATTCTTGGGGGGAGGGGAAGTTGGAAGTACCCCCTATAGAAGAGGGACAGGATCAAGTAGGGAATGGACCAGGTGGGGGGTGGGATGGGTGGGAGGGAATTATAAGCAGCCTTGTACAATATATCTACCATGGTAATATTTTGCATAGCTATACATGTACAACACATACTGAATTACTTATCTTCCCAGAGGGAATGGGTGACAAGGGAGGAAGGGAATGGATCTGAAATTCGAGGTCTTAAAATTAAATGTTTCAAATATATATAAATACTATTATCAATAGTCTTTTGCATGTAATTGGGAGATAAGATGTGCAGGCATTGGGGCACAGAGATTCACCTTGCTCTAATGGAAAAGTCGAAGGGGGTATGGGAGAAGATATGGGAGAGAGCAGATTGGAGGAAGGGATATCTTGTGGGACTGCTCTTCTGGGATGGGTAGGGGAAAATGGGGGAAAATATTGTAACTCAAAATCTGGCGGAAATGAATGATGTAAACCAGAAGTTAAAGCATTTGTTCAATTAAAAAATAAATATAATTTTATTGAACTATTTTCTGAAAAGGATGCACTTAATATTTCTTCTCTTAATTATAAAATTTTTATGCCCTAATATATGGTCAATCTTTGTAAAGATACCATATGCCATTAAGAAAAAAAAAGATGGATTCTTCTCTAAGACCATTCAGTTCTCTCTAGATATCTATCATGTCTAGTTTATCTAAAAAAAAAAAAAACTTGCACTTCCTTTACTTATTCTTATTTATTTTTTGATTAGATTTATCTAATTCAGATAGGGAAACATTATAGTCCTCTAGTATTATAGTATCAGTTTTATTTTTTTTTACCTTGAATTCTAAGATTTTGCAATCATCCTTATTCATTTTCATATTATTAGACTCAACGTAATTATCCAGATGCTTTGATCTTTTTTATTAGGATCTGTCCTTCAGTGTTTTAACTATCCTTCTCCACTTTGTGCTTGGAACAGTGGATAGAGCTCTGCTCTTAGAGGTAAAAACACTTGGTTCCAAATTCCACCTCAAACATTTGCTAACTGTATGACACTAATCAAACCACTTAATGTCTTTCTCCTTATTTGTAATGAGAATATATTACTATCAGGGATAAAAGTGGTAGGTTACTCCCAAGGTTATTGAGATTAAGTGAGTTAATATATGAAAAACATTTTATAAAGCTTAAATGCTATACAAATTTTAGCCATTATTGGGGGCTGCTTGACATAAGTGGTAAAGCACTGAACTTAGAGTCAAGAAGACCTACTTTAATTTTTCTGCTTCATATTTCTGCTAGCTAAATGTTGCTGGGTCCAAATTTTCTTTCTTGATGGAACAGAGATAATATACCACTTGCTTCTTAAAGTTACTAGAAGGATCAAATAAGAGGAGGCATATAAAGTTATTTACAAATCCGAAAGATTTATATGTGAGTATATGTGTGTATTATCTATTTTTGCCAAAAAAAAGTTGATAGACATACTATGGATAATATACTCAAGTATTAATGAAAATTTTAAGACAGAAGCCAAATCTCAAATCCTAGGATCACCCTATTATAGACATTCTACTAAGGAGACTCTAGACCATTAATAATTACTATTTGACTATGGCCATTCAAACAGTTAGAAATCCAGCTAATTGTATTATTATCTAGCTCGTATCTCTCCATCATTGCCACAAGAAGACTATCAGATATGGCATCAAATGTTCATGTAAAATAGCCACCACAGTTCTCTGATGTAGCAGTGTAATATTCTGTCTCCTTTGTCATTTACTTTTCTAGATATTCTATGTTTAATCTATCCTAGAATTTACCCAGGAATTCAAATTATGTTTTCAGAATCTATTCTTTTCCTTCCTTGAAAATTAGAGCCACATTTACCCTTCTCTCTGTCTTCAATATCTCTCCCTTTTCCACATCCTTTAAACATAATTCACAATGCTTCACCAATCACTCTCCATACAGGAGGATGTATGGAAATATACAAGCCACCTGCTCCAAGAAACTTGAATTCAAGAACATCTAGGTCCTCTCCTTATGTCTTTTTACTTATTTTTGAGTATCAACTGTATATTAGTAACTTTCATTCTGTTTCCAGTGCAAAGGTCTCTTCCTTTTTTTTTAATTTATAAAAACTGTTTTTATTTTTTAGTTTACATCATTCATTTCCACAAGATTTTGAGTTACAATTTTTCTCCCCATTTTCCCCCTACCCAACACCCCCAAAAAAGTGATCCCTCTGAATATTCCCTCCCCCAATCTGCTCTCTTCCATATCTTCCTCCATCCCCTCTCTGACTTTCCATTAGGGCATGGGGGGGGGGGGGCCTCTATTCTCCAGTGCCTGTACATCTTATTTCCCAGTTACATGTAAAGTAATAATAATAATAATAATATATTTTAAACATTTTATTTTAAACCTTTAAATTCCTGATTCTTTCCCTACCTCCCTCATCACCCACCCTTATTGGGAAGATAAATAATTCAATATAGATTGTACATGTGTAACTATGTAAAATATTTCCATAGTGGATATATTGTGAAAGACTGACTATATTTACCTCCATCCTATCCCACCCCCACTAGTTCTATCCTCTACTTTAATCCAGTCACTTTTCAAAAGTGGGTGCTTCCAACTTCCCTCCCCCCCACTCTTCCTTCCATCATCCCCCCTCTCATCCCCTTCCCCCCTAATCTCCTGTTGGGTGACATACCCTATTTAGTGTGTATGTCATTCCCTTCCTAAACCCAATTCAATGAGAATGTTGTTGACTCATTCCCTTTTACTTTCCTATTCTGCCCTTCCATTGTAACAGCTTCCCCTTGTATCTTCTATATGAAATAACTTACCCCATTCTATCTCTCCCCATCTCCTCTCATTACATTCCTCCACAATCTCTTAAATTCACCTTTTAAGTATCATCCCTTGATATTAAATTGGTCCTGTGCCCTCTGTCTATGTATACCTGTACACATATACACACACTCACATACATATTCATACACCCTCCTATATAGACATATATATGTATATATACATACATAAATATATATTCCCTTCAACTATTCTCAAACTGAAAAAAAGTTTCATAAGTTATAATTATTGTTTTTCCATGTAGGAATGTAAGTAGTTCAAATTTAATAAGTTCCTTATGGTTTCTTTTCCCTGTTTACCTTCTCATGCTCCTCTTGCCTCTTGTATCTGAATGTCAAAATTTCTATTCAACTCTAGATTTTTCATCATGAACACTTGAAAGTCCTCTATTCCACTGAATGACCATATTTTCCCCTTAAACATAATATTCAATTTTGCTGTGTAGTTGATTCTTGGTTTTAATCCCAGCCCCTTTTACCTCTGGAATATCATATTCCAAGCCCTTCTACACTGAGTCTCTGCATAGAAGCTGCCAGATCCTGTGTTATCCTGATTGTATTTCCACAGTATTCAAATTGTTTCTTCCTAGATGCTTGTAATATTTTCTCCTTGATCTGGGAACTCTGAAACCTCACTATAATATTCCTGGGAGTATTCTTTTTGGGATCATTCTCAGGAGGTGATCAGTGGATTATTTCAACCTCTATTTTGCCCTCTGGTTCTAAAAAAAACAGGGCAATTTTCCTTGAGAATTTCTTGAAGGATGATTTCTAGCTTTGTATTTTTTTGTTTGTTTGGTTTTTTGATCATGGCTTTCAGCTAGTCCAATATTTTTTAATTATCTCCCCTGATCTATTTTCCAGGTCAGTGGTTTTTCCAATGAGATATTTCACATTGCCTTCTATTTTTTCATTTGATTGGATCTGTTTAATAGTATCTTGATTTCTCATAAAGTCAATAGCTTTCATTTGATCCAGTCTAATCTTGAAGGAATGATTCTCTTCTGTGAGTTTTTGAGATTCTTTTTTCACGTGGCAAATTTGGCTTTTTAAGGAATTCTCCTCATTGGCTTTTTGAGCCTCTTTTGCTATTTGAGTTAGTCTATTTTTAAGGTGTTATTTTCTTCAGTCAATGATTCACATTTCCTAATTTTCTTGCATCATTCTCATTTCTCTTTCCAATTTTTCCTCCACTTCTCTTATTTGCTTTTCAAAATCCTTCTTAAGCTCCTCTATGGCCTGTAAGCAGCTTATTTCTTTGATGGAAGCTTTTGGTGCAAAAGTTCAGACTTCATTGTCTTCCTCCTCTCCAAGCTTTGATTCTTTTTGTCCCCAAAAAAAGGAATCCAAAGTCAGACCACTGTGCTTACCTTGCTTCCCTCATTTGCTCATGTTGCCACTCAATTACTTGACTTTTCAGCTTTTTGCCACAGTAGAACTCTGCTACCAGAGTGGGGTGTTTGTTCCAATCACTGGGGGTTTTCTCAGCTGCTGAAGATATTAGTTGGGTGCCCTCTCTGAAGCCTCCACATGCTCTGGCACACTGGTCAAACACCCCAGGACCTCCACACCAGATGGTTATACAGATTCAAGCAGGTTAAAGCAAGAGTGATTAGCCTTCAGACTGACCACTTGGTCTCCCTACAATCTGCAGGCCCAGAGCTCTGAAGAAGCCACATGGCAGTGGCCAGTCAACTGCCATGCCTCAGCTGCTTCTTGTCACAGGGGCAAAGGCCAGTCTGCACTCCCAAACTCCCAGGTACCAACGTCCACACTGCACTAACCTCTCATTTTGTCCTTAGCATCTATGGATTGATAATTCTGAAAACCACTACAGCTGCTGGTGATCTGAAGTCCCTCCAGGTGGTGATTGGTTGTGGTTACCCTGAGGCTAAAACCTCAGGCTTGCACAGGGCTGAGCTTGGCTCCCAGTGTGCTGCAATGGCTCTTCCTGCCAGCCTGCCAGACTGTCTTCAGCAGGAGGTTAGCTTCTATGTGTCATTTTGTGGGTTCTGTAGCTCCAAGTTTCTTTAGAGTCATTTTTACATGATATGGGGGATGTGGGAGCCAGAACCCCATGGAAGTCCTGTTTCTATTCCACCATCTTGACTCCACCCCCTAATGGTCACTCTCTTAGCCAAGAAAATAAGCATGTAAGAATTTACCAGTTTGATCTTATTTCTCTTCTCTGTTATCATAATTCTGCCCAACTCAAGAAACAGTTCTATCTGTTCTTTGAATATCTTATTTCTCCAAAGATCACTAAATAGACAAAGTAAAGGGAAAACAAAATCCTTTATATGTGTATAATATTCTTTTGCCAGTCTCAGCTCATTTTGAAATTTAGCACAACTGATGGGACTTTTTTTCAGAACTGGACCACAGTATGACAGTCATCCTCTATTTTCTTGCCCCTATTCATACTTACAATGAATATTTTTACCAATTCTCAGTTAGTTGATTAATTTCTTCTGCATTAACCTGTTCATTTAAGTGCCATTTTTCTCCTCATTTTATTTTATCCCTTTGTGTCTCTAGAGTTTCATTCTTGACAGTTTCTGATCCCTCTATTTCCATTGTAGAATTGTTACCTTTGGCATCCTAAACATTCTTCCTGTGGTCTATTTAAAATTCATTTTTCCTATAAGAAAACAAGCCACTTCCCAATTGATAAATGGTCAAAGGATATGAATAGGCAATTCTCAGATGATGAAATTAAAGATATCTACAAGCATATGAAAAAAATGTTCTAAATCACTAGTGATTAGAGAAATGCAAATCAAAACAACTCTTAGGTGCCACCTTGTAATGGAAATGCAAATTTAAAGATCTTCCCTGCCCCTAGGCCCTCTGATAGGCTTAAGAGAATCTGAGAACCTTCCTTGATTTGAAAATATACTCTGCCTCCTAATAGGCTGAATGTGGTCACATGGAGCCTGTGGCAGGAGCCTTCCTTTTCAGGAATGCCCACACATTGATGCTGTGTGATTGGGCAGTGGGTCAAGAGAGTTGTTACATTCTCTGAGCCAGGAGAAGGCTAATCCCTGATGTGAGGATTTGCTTTAGGGCTCACTTTGAGAAGTGTTGTGTGATTTGACCAGATGAGACTCTGGGAAGCCATTGAGAGACCCTCCAGCTTTGAAAACCCAGATGTTGATGCTTCCCTCTCTGGTAACTGTGATTTGGATGTAATGGTTGAACAATTTGGAAGCCTGTCTGCTTGATCTATTTGTTTTTCTGTCTTGTAACTTCTGTCTGTATACTTTGAAGTTCAGGGTGCTGACCTTTATCCCCTGAACTAGGTAAACGATATATGTTTGATTGATTAAAGTAAGCTTGTTAACCCATTTTGACTTGCTTTCCTTTAGAAAATCAGATCTAAGAACCTGTGTTGGCATCCACCCTGGGGATGTTGGGGTACTTGCTGCTACACACCTCTCACAGGCCAGATTGGCTAAGATGACAAAACAGGAAAATGATAAATGCTGGAGAGGATGTGAAAAATTTGGAACACCAATGCATTGTTGGTGGAGTTGTCAACTGATCCAGCCATTCTGGAGAACAGTCTGGAAGTATGCCCAAAGTTCATACCCTTTGATCCAGCAATACCATTTCTAGGGTTATATCACAAAGAGATCAGAGAAGGGGAAGGAGGACCCATATGTACAAGAATATTTATAGCAGCTCTTTTTGTAGTGGCAAAGAAATGGAAATCAAGCAGATGCCCATCAATTGGGGAATGGCTGAAAAATTTGTGGTATATGAATGTAATGGACTACTACTACGCTATAAAACTGAGGAGCAGACAGACTTCACAACAACCTGGAGAGATTTCTATAAACTGATGCTTAGTGAGAAGAGCAGAACCAGAAGAAATCTTTACACAATCACAAACACAACATATGTGTGACAACTAACTTCAGCTGACTGTGCTCCTCTCTGAAATGTAATGTTATAAAACAACTCTGAAAGATTCATGATCTAAAGAGATACTAACATCCAGAGAAAGAGTTGCAGAGTCTGAATGCAGATTGAAACAAACTACTTGCTCTCTCTTTTTTTGTTGTTTTGTTTCCTCTTTCCCACTGATAATTCCATCAGTTATAGTCCTTCTTTTCAACCTGACTAATGATAAATGTGAAGATATTTGTAGATCCTATATTTGAGTGCATGCCACCATGCTGGGGGGGAGGAGAAACAGGGTGAGAAAATTTGAAACTCAAGGGATTGTGGAACTGAATGTTATAAAATAAAAGTTTAAACAAAAAAAAATAAAATTAATTTTTCCAAAATCTAGGATGCCTATCAGACTATGTTATGCCTCTACTCCTTCTCTGCGATCACAAACTCTAAGAAAGAATTGTAATTTTAACTATAAGGTTCAAATCATTTCCATTCCAGCTATGAAAATTGCACTGAATTAAAAATTGCATTGAAAATCTTTGTTGGTAATTCCATTCCCTTTTGAAAGATGAAACTATCATTAAGTCATTAAGGCAATTCAGAAAGATATTAGCTTGTCTGGTTTACTTTTTGACAGAGTGTGAGCTCTAGTTGATATTTAGATAATGGAAATACCATATTAATATTATATTATGCATCTGTGATTTGTTTCCCAAATCTATTTGCACTTTCTAGGTGTCTTGTAGTATATTCCCAACAACAAAATCTCTTCATTTCTCCTTCCATTGAATTTTCCTTCCTAATATCTTCTCAGTACTTGTCCATGTATCTTCCAGTATTTCCTCATGTGATTTCATATTTTTCCACAAATAATTCTGTCCTACTTCTCTTTTATACATTTTACTTCATTTTTCTTAAACTATGTGTATCTGGATTCATATTCCAGTCATAGATAATATCTGTATTGAAGGAAAAAAAAACAAAACAATTAAGACAAAGAACTTTCACAAATGACTAAATCACAGAAAGGAGTCACTAATTAAATTTTTTAAAAGTTTCCATGGCTAAACACAGAAAACCTAGATAACATTGTACATACCTTCATCCCCAAGTAATAAAAGGATGAATTGAATTGTTCTCACTTCCTTTCTGCTATGAAGGAGGCATATACAACCTTCTTAGGAAAAATAAACATAGGAAAGATATAGGACAAGAAAGGTAGAAGAAAATATTGTTAATGCATAATAGCATGAATGTATTACAACACTTAGTAATTGTTAACATAATTTTAGTACTGAAAATAAAGGGAAGCTCATATGTACACTTCTATCTATCTATGCACATGAAATTAAATTAAAATGGTAGAAAATAATATTCATTTTCAATATACATTAGCCATAGTACTTTTAAAATAATTTCTAACATAAACACATCCTTTCCTACATTTTCCTTTCTTCCCCCTTTATCTGCTACAAATCACCACTAAGCTTTGATGATTAATGAATAAAAACAGTCAACATCTCTAATGACAAAGGGTAATATTAGGATGATGGGGGCCCTAGTTTGCAAAGTCTTTTAAAAATCCCCTAGCCAGGATAGTTGGCAAAATAATTTATATTCAGCTAAGAATCTAATTGAATGATGATAAACTCATGGAAAAGAAGACTAGCTGACCTTTACAACTAAATGGGGAAAAGAAAAAGGTATACAAATTATTTTTCTTGAGATAATCAAACTTATTTGTATATGATGTACCCTTTTTCAAAAATATGTCCTCAACTTTAGAGCTTATACAAATCCCATTAAGATAAGTTCTAGGGTTACTTATTCTTTCTCTACCATGAGCTTGGGAAGACCCCTTCTAAGCCTAGGTTAATTTAACTCTATTATTCTTTGTGAAGTGCAGCATATCCTGACATCAATTTCCTGTAATACACATATTTGTGGAAATGTGTGACACTCATGTAAGGGTAACAGTCAGTCTAGATAATTATCCCACCCCACTTAAAGGCAGTCACAATATGTTATGCCTGTATCTTGACCAAGGGAGAATGTATCTTGATTTATTCAATAGGTTTGAATAAGGTGGACATCTCATGATAATCTATTAATGAATCAGTTAATCAGCAGAGGTTTTAGATTAAGTGCTAAAATTCCTTGATCAACTTAGATGTATTTGAAAGTCATGGGATGAATTGAAGTGATGTTTCACATTAAATCTATTTGAATTGGTTGTGGGATTTAGTCTCTCCCTGTAGGGCATATATGAAACTAGTCAATTGTTTTGGAATATAAGAATGAAATGGCTGGAAGTTTAATGATGGATGCACCCAGTCATCACTTGAGAGGGAATTGTTTGGTGATAGAGGAAACCCTTATTATCTTTTCTCTCACCCTGGGTGGAAGATATTTGTAAGTCTCAAATAGTCTAAAAGGTTTTAAATTTTCATTATCATCCTGGAAGCACTTCCAGAATAAATGGTAACAAGTGTATCTACTGGGAATCTGAGACAATTTGAATATGAGGAGGCAAGGTAGATTTAAATCTTCCAAAGAAAGCACTAGCAGGAAAGTTACACCATCCCTAAGCAAAATAGCATTAGTAGTTCAGCAAAAGTGCTTCCAGTAGCTTTGTTACTGTTCCTTTGCTACAGGTACTCTCTAAGTTTGAACCTACTTTCCCTTGAATTCTCTATGTGTAAATGGGAGAGTTTCTCACAATCTTTGGGGGAAATTTTGTTTATAATAGCTGTTCATACTTTACCACCTGAATGGCTACATCTTAAAAAAAAAAACTGTCAAGTCTACTTTATATCAATAAGTTATCAGGAAGGAAAACATGTCATCAAGGGTTTGAGAGCTTAAAAGCTATCCTCTAGATTCATGTGGTTAACTCTAGATCCCAGAGAGGGAACTGTAGTAATCATGGTCTGCTGGTGCCAGGGAGAATTGGGAGAGTAGTTCCAATGCTGATGCTACCTTCATGTGGATGAAGTATATATTTATTTCAGTGAGAATCACAAGATGACCAATCTTGTGGCTTGACTTAGTTCTACAGTTCATAGACAGTTATATACTTCTTGTTGTTCAGTTGAATTCAACTCTACATAACCCCATATAAGGTTTTTGTTTTTGTTTTTTTGGTAAAGATACTGGAGTGGTTTGCCATTTCCTTCTCTAGCTCATTTTATATATGAGAAACTGAGCCAAACAGGGTTAAATGACTTGGCTAAAGTCATGTAGTAAGGATCTGAGACCAGATTTGAATTTAGGTCTTCCTTACTTCCAGGCCTGGTGCTCTATACATTGTACCACCTAGATGTCCAGTTATTTTCTAGTTATGTAAATATGGCCATGTCACTTGACCTCTTTGATCCCCAGTCTCTTCATCTGTTAAAATGAATGAAAAAAAATATATTGAGCACTTATTATGATAAAAGAACTGAGAATATACGTAGAAATTTGAAATAGCCCTTTTTATCAAAGAGAATAAATTCTGATAAGTAGAGGCAACACATAAAGGTAGAGTCATCTATGGGGGAAGATGGTAGTCCTCGGGGTGCATGATAGGACAAATGTAACAGTCTTATGAGTCTTAGAATTAGGTCATTCCATTGTATTCTACTAGGCACAGCTAGGTGGTTCAGCGGATAGAGCACTGACCTGGTATTGGGATATTCAAATCCTGCCTCAGACACTTACTAGCTATGTGTCCCTGGGCAATTTACTTAAATCTATTTGTCTCAGTTCTTCATCTGAAAAATGGGGACATACTGAAGAAGGAAATGGTAAAACAGTCTAAAATCTTTGGCAAGAAAATCCCAAATAGGGTCATAAAAAGTCAGATGCTACTGAACTATGCTACTTAGATTATGCTGTGTTTTTTTAAGATATCCAATAAATGCAAACTATTTTCAGACTACAGTGATGTGTTGAACAATTTTTACCATTTCACTATATGCTGTGCAATGATCACTAAGTTCAGGCTTTGTAAGAAAACATTTTTGTATTTTCTGGTGTCAATATCCTCAATATGGATCACTATCAAAAAGCCCTCCTCTATTAAAATAAAAATCTGCAAAACAGTCATTTGTTCAGGGGGATACTACTCATGGAGAATTTCTTGAATCTTAGCTAAGCAAGGGTAAAACAACAACAGCAAAACTTCACTAACACCTGACAAAACCAGGGACATATATCTGTTGTCAATCTTTTTCTTGGTGTATAAAATGAGATCTATTTGTTCCATAAGTATTTCTGTATATATTTAACTTGCTTTAATTCTGTGTTCTGAGAATATCTATGGAGATCATCTATTGAGAACATTTTCTCTCCTTTTTGATGAGTAATTGCTAATATTTTGATGTGTCTTGAAATGATGACACCTGTGCTTTGTTAACATTGTATTGATTTTTATTTTGACACTTTCTTGAATCATTTCTGTCCAGTTTGTCAAAATAAAATATATATAGCAAGATATGTATCGTGTTGCTATGTGTTACTCTAACTAATATTCCCATAAAATTTTGACTTTAGGAGACTAGTCTGTCTCTTAAAATCATTAGCCTCATCTTTCTCTTTATTTAGTCTTACTCTCAGTGTGTTTTATGTAGGGAAAATCAAGCTATTTGTAATAATCACTTACTTGCTTTAGTTTAATTTGACTTAGACTTAAGATTTAAGTTCCTCTAACTTTTCTTGGAACAAATTAAGAATTTTACACTTCCCGAGTCCAAATGGTATATCGATATGGTTGGGGCACATTTCCGCAAGTGAAGGAGTTATTTAATATTATTTTTAGCAGAGCCATATAATTTAAGACCACCCATTTATATTAACAGATTACTAGGTAATGTTCATATAAATTTCTCTCTAACTTCCAAGTTATGTTTTATATCAATAGTTTTTGATAGTTATGTGATGATGACATATTTCAAATAGAGCATTTTCATATTAATATAAAATACACTGCTCAGATCTATTTTTAATAAATTTGCATATAATTAATTTATGAAACTAAGACAATCAATAAAGGCTATGTAAATGTTATGGCATTTTTGGGTGGATTCTCTAATCACTGAATCAATAGTGAGTTTCTCTTTCCAACCATGAGACTTTTGGCACATTTCCTTTTCTCTCTCTCTCCCTCACTCTCTTCCTCTCTTTCTTCCTCCCTCCCTCCCTCCCTTACTTCCCTCATTTCTTTCTTCCTTATTTGTTCTTTAGTCCATATATTGTTTTCTTGTTCATGTTTGTAGATATTTTTGAGCAATATAATATGTGTATTGTTTGTATGATGTGCCTAAATAATTAAACTATTTTTGTCCAGGCCACTGTTATTCTTATCATTCAGTAATAAATAGGTGATGCCTTCTGATAAGAAAGATGGGGTCAGGATTGCATCAAAGAGGAAGCTAGAAAAATGATTTGCTATAATTCATGCACATTGGACAAATAATTAGGGATCTTATCAGTACTCACTATTTTCTAATCTTGTAGAAAAGCTGATGTTTTAATCACTTTCCTTGATGAAACCCTTCTATGTTTCATTTTATTAACACTGTGCAAGCTTTCTGTTTCATATGTGATTCAATTTCATGTGTGATCTAACACTGTCATAGTGTTGGACTTCTAGTGACCATACAGATAACCAGAAAAAAATTGCAAATCTTTCTTCCTTGGAGGTTCTTGTCTTCTTGCTTCGTGAGCAACTATAGTGTAACTTGATTGATGTTGAAATGTTTTTTTTGTTTCTTTGTGTTGCTTTGACCATCATCGTAACTTTTTGGTTTTTTAAATTTTGATTATTAATTAAAAATATCAAATTTTTCTTTGATAATCCTTCCAACATTCAAATCTATAGATTTTTTTCATTGATGTTGGCTTTATTTAGATGATATGCTATTCACATTTTGTACTTCATATGACAGCCAGATATTGATGCAGTGTTTCAATGTCTTTCTAGTGGTCATCAGTAGTTCTCTCAAAACTCTTCTGCCATGATGGCATAGTTCAAAGTGTAGATTTGTACTGAGTTAAAATTCAACCTCAGATACTTATTACTTACTAGTTGTGTAACCCTGGGCAAGTCATATAATCTCTCTCTGTCTCAGTTTCCACTTCTGTAAAGGAGAGATAACAATAGGACTTACTTCCCAGGGTGATTGTGATAATAAAATGAAATATGCAAAATGCTTTGAAATCCTTAAAGAGCTTTAAAATGCTAATTGTTATTGTAAATATGATTACTGACAACTGTCTTTTAGAGCATTTCTAGATAACTCCACATGTCTTCCTATGATCTTTATTGTGGCAAGGACTGTGATGTATACTATAGTACGAAAGTTCTGAAATGATTTTATGTTCTCTCTCAAAATTGTGGGAGAATGTGCTTTGTTTGTAATATGATAATGGGTATCAATTCTTGAAAAATTTCCTCTGTATTCACATAGCTCATCTAATAGTAAGATTCATGCTGTCAAACTTAAAAAGAGTAATGTATAGGCCACATGAACTGCCTAGGTAACTTAGAAGTTAAGTGACATGATCACAGGGTCACACAGATAACAAGGATGTGTCAAAGGTGGGATATTATAAAAAAAGTAACAAAGAATGGGTAAATTCCATTTAACAGTGCTCCCTCAGTTTTTTCACCACTTTATTAGAGCATTCTTTGCTTATTTAATGCATTTCTTTTTTATTTCTGTATTCCTACAAATTCTAGGAAGCTAAGATCTCTCTCCCTCCCTCCCTCCCTCTCTCTCTCTCTCTCTCTTCATTCTGTAAGCTTTTGTTTTTATCAATATCCTTATCAGGAAGGAGGGAATGGACATTTATATAGCCTCTGTTATGTGTCAGACACTGTGATGAGCACTTTTTATAAGCGTTATTTTATTTGAACCTCACAATAAAACTGCAAGGCAAATGCTATCATTATCTCAATTTTACATCTGAGGAAACTGAAGCAAATAAAGCTTAAGTGACATACCCAGGGACACACAGCTAGTATGTGACTGCAGCTTTACTTGAAATCAGGTTTCACTAACTCTGGGTTCAGTTCTCTATCTACTACACCACCAACTGTCTCAAATCATAAAATCATTTATCAGCCAAAGCCCTAATAGATCTGGCCCATGGCATTCATTAATTGATAGAAGTTATGTTACATGCCACTGAATTTTCTCAGAAGAATTCAATGCAATATAATTCAAGGCACATTTATTAAGTCTACACCCTGTATATGGTTGACCTGTTGATCTAATGTTCATTCTACTATGTCAAGCTATCTCTTTCTAGTGAAATAGATGCTGGACGACCACTCTGTTATATTTTAGAGGGGATTTGAGTTTCAGGTACAGGTCTACATTTCTAGCTCATTTCTTGACAAAGACTTGCCTAAGACTATTGATTTTCAGAGACCTCAGAGACAAGTTAAGCATGACTTGTTATGCAAGTCACTTTACATCCAGGAGCCTCGATTTCTTTACTATAGGTGCTGCCTTAGTCAAAATGAGACCCATTAAAGTCCTTAGCTTGAAAAGGTCAAGGTCCACCCACTGCATCCTGGTTCATCCCCAGTTGTCTTGATGCGTATCTGACCACTGGACCCAGATAACTCTGTAGGAGAAAGTGAGGCTGGTGACTTTGCACAGCCCTAGCTCACTTAAGTACAAGTCACTTGCATGCCTGATGTTATGGTCTTCTTCAATAAGGAGGGACAAACAACAAGGGATAATAATCCTTTCACCACCAACCTCCAGGGGGTATTGTGAAGAAAATATTCTCTAATCTGGTTTAATCTCTCCTGAATATTTATGGGGAAATCACCTACTCACTCTTTACAAAGGATCAATCCAGTCTTATTTCAATCCTCCATGATCACATCTCTATGAATATTCCCTATGCTAATAGAAAAGAAAAACCCATTCACATTCTAATAGTCTTTTTGAGTTGTTGAAGCTAGTAACATTTATTACACAGTGGCTAGCCTTCTGGTGATAAGTTTTCTATTCTCCTCTTGACTAATATTCTTTCTTCTTCTGACTAAATATCTGGTTCCTTCAACAGATCATTCACCATTCTTTATGATTTGTCAATTTTGTCAATTTTCCTATTAATGTTAGATGCCCAGGATTGAATACAGGGCCTACTTTTATTTTATCTTTTCGTTGGTGGGTGAGAGACCTGAGAGACTAGTTTAAAGTTACACAGTAAGTTACTGGCAGAATAAAGGACCATTTAACAAACAACTGGATTGCAGTACCAAGGGGCCAGGGTTGTTTGGATTGTATGCCTGAGTAAATAGAAACAAGCTAAGTGCACAAAATCACAATTATTAATTTTGAAGGGGACTATTCCCCAGAATATTTGAGGGGTAACATAACACATTTCTATTCAATGTTCATTTACTAAATGCATGCTTTATAGAGAGCATTTCTCTATGCTCTGGGAGAGAAACAAACTTCAAATAAGACTGCCCCTGCTTTCATGGAATTTATAATCTGGTTGGAAGATAAGTCACTTAGAGAAAACTAATGCACAATAATATATGATAAAAATACTATAGATATGAGAAAGGAAGTATTATGTGAGATGAGGGGGGTAGTAAAATTTGTTGCTGATTGAGGAGATTGGGGAAGGTCTCCTGCAAGAAGTTGTATTTAAATTAGACTTTAGAAGACCAAGAAGGATTCAACAGGGGGGCGGAGCCAAGATGGCGGAATAGAAACAGCTCGTCCAAGCCTCTCTGCCCCCAGATTCTCCACAAACTATGTAAAAAAAGACTCTGAAAATCTTCTGGAGCCCCAGCACCCACAGAACGACACAGAGAAGCTAACCTCCCGCTGAGGACAGCCCAGCACCCTCCAGGAAGGACCAGCGCAGTGGTCTGGGAGCCGGCAGCGCGCAGAGCGCAGGAGCCAGCCGAGCCCAGGTCCACGTGAGCCGAGGTTTTAGCCCCAGGGCGGCAGGGCCAGCAGCCGGCTGGAGGAACCCCAGAACACCAGGAACTGTGGAGACGCCAGAATTATCAACACAGACTTGCCTAGGACAAAGTAAGAGGTTAGTGTCCTATGGACTTTGGGACCTGTATTTGGGGAATGCGTCAGCTCCCTCCCTGGGGGCTAGAAGCCACTGAGGAGACACGCCATTTTGTAGTTTTCAGAGGCATTTCCGGCTCCCAGCCTACAAATCGTGGGGAGATCCAGCGATCAGTCTTGGGGGGTAATCGCTCTTGCTTTAACCTCCCTGGATCTGGATTGTGATCTAGGGTGGAAGTTGTGGGTGGGTTTACAGCTTGCCAGAAACGGAAGTCGCCCCCCACACGTTCGGGACGAAAATTCCTCTAGCTGGCCTTAAAGCCATAGTGTGGCAACAAGCCCAAAAGTCAAGCAATTAAATGGCAACATGCCAAGGCAAAGGAAACAGAAAAATGCAACCCTAGACTCCTATTTTGGGGGCACAGAGCGGGAAAAGGACTGTGAGGTCAGAAGTCCTGCTCCAAAAGCCCCAGGGGAAAACATGAGTGGGTTGCAGGCCATAGAGGACCTTAAGGAGGGCTTTAAAAATCAAATAAGAGAAGTGGAGGAAAAATTGGAAAGAGAAATGAGAAGGATGCAGGCAAAGTATGAAATGAGGGTCAACAGCCTGACTGAGGAAAACAACACCTTAAAAAATAGACTAGCTCAAATGGCAAAGGAGGCCCAAAAAGGCATTGAGGAGAAGAATGCCTTAAAAAGTCGAATTTGCCAGATGGAAAAAGAATCTCAAAAGTTCACTGAGGAGATTCATTCCTTCAGAGTTAGACTGGAGCAAATGGAAGCTAATGACTTTATGAGAAATCAAGATGCTGTTAAGCAGATCCAAACAAACGAAAGATTAGAGGCAATGTGAAATATCTCATGGGAAAAACCACTGACCTGGAAAATAGATCCAGGAGAGACAATTTAAAAATTATTGGACTACCTGAAAGCCATGATCAAAGAAAGAACCTAGAAATCACCCTTCAAGAAATTCTCAAGGAAAATTACCCTGATGTTTTAGATCCAGAGGGCAAAATGGAGGTTGAAAGAATCCACCAATCACCTCCTGAAAAAGATCCCCAAAAGAAAACTCCCAGGAATATTATAGCCAGGTTCCAGAATCCCCATATCAAGGAGAAAATACTCCAAGCAGCCAGGAAGAAACAATTTCAATATTGTGGAAACACAATCTGAATAGCCCAGGACCTGGCGGCTTCTACACTGAGGGATCAAAGGGCATGGAATATGATATTCCAGAGGGCAAAAGAACTGGGAATGAACCCAAGGGTCACCTACCCAGCAAAACTGAGTATTTTGTTTAAGGGGAAAATATGGTCATTCAGTGGAATAGAGGACTTTCAAGCATTCTTGAGGAAAAAACAGAGTTGAATAGAAAATATGACATCCAGACGCAAGAAGTAAGAGATGCCTGAGAAGGTAATCAGGGAAAAGAAATCAAAAGGAACTTATCAAAGTTGAACTATTTACATTCCTATATGGAAAAGCAATATCTGTAACTGATGATATCTTTCTCACTATGAAAATAATGGAAGAAGGGTGTGTGGTCATATGAATACATATGTGAATGCGTGTGTATATGGTTACAGTTATATATGGATAGAGGGCATAGGTTGAATTTGTTGGGAAGGGAGAATACTTAAGGGATGAAATTATGAGGTGAGAGGAAAGTGGCAAGAGGAGATGGGGAGAGACAGGGTAGGGTAAACTATCCCATGTAGAAGAAGCAAGGGGAAGTGGTTGCAAAGGAGGGGGAGAATAAGGAAGGTTAAAAAGGCAAAACCACATTCACATTGAATTTGGTTCAGGGAGAAAATGACATACATACTAAATGGGATATCTCAACCTGCAGCAGGATAGGGGGAAGGGGGATGAGAGGAGGGATGATGGATGGGAGGGCATCCTTGGGGTGAGGGAGGTTGGAAGTACCCACTATAGAAGAGGGACAGGATCATGTAGGGAATGACCAGGTCAGGGGTGGGATGAGTGGGAGGGAATTATAAGCAGCCTTGTACAATATATCTACTATGATAATGTTTTGCATAGCTAGACATGTACAACATATACTGAATTACTTATATCCCAAGAAGGAATGGGTGACCAGGGAGGAAGGAAATGGATCTGAAATTCAAGGTCATAACATTAAATGTTTCAAATATATATATAAATACTATTATTAATACTCTTTTGCCTATAATTGGGAGATAAGATGTGCAGGCATTGGGACACAAAGATTCACCTTCCTCTAATGGAAAAGTCGAAGGGGTATGGGAGAAGGTATGGGAGAGAGCAGATTGGAGGAAGCGATATCTTGTGGGACTGCTATTCTGGGAGGTTGGGTAGGGGAATAATGGGGGGAAAATGATTGTAACTCAAAATCTGGCGGAAATGAATGATGTAAAACAGAAGTTAATAAAGTATTTGTTTAAAAAAAAAAGAAGGATTCAACAGGAAAGGAAGATTATTTCACATATAGAGAGATTATGAACAAAAGCTCAGAGGTGGAAAAGCAGAGTACATTTATTCAAAGGACCTAACATAATCTCGTTTCTTTGGATCATATGAATATGTGGTGAGTAGCATGACATAAAGTTGGAAAGGTGGGTTGTTGCCAAACTGTAGAAGACTTTAAATCCCAGGCAGGAGAGTTTTAACCTTACTAGCCAGGCAATCATTTGATGAGAAGTTTAGTGTTAGAAAAATATAGGAGGAAGACAAAAACAGCTGGAAAGAATTTTCATTGATGCCATTAGGAACACTAAGGGGACTTATACATATATATATATTGTCTGGGTGAAATTTGCATTCATAGGTGACAATGTTGTGCTACTGAAAATGATCTTGTATTGTTAAAATGCTCTCAGATAAGATAGCAAATAGAGAGAGAATTGGAATAAGGGAGGATAAATGTGGAGTGGAATTGTGGCAGAGGGAGGTTTGGATGAAACCAGCACCTGGACTTTTTACCTGGAGGCTGAGAGTTGATCCTGTTGGTAGGAGGACGGCCATACACACCTGCTATAAATGTGGCTCAAAGGGACAATTTGGCATGGTTTATGGCATGCAGACTTCCTTTTTTTGTGAAGAAGGACTTGCTATATGTAATGCCAACTGGTTCCCTTGGTGGAGGAAAAAGGGGGTATATGTGCTCCAGGTGCCCAGAGACAGGGCCCTATAATGAGCTGATTGGCAAGAAAGAAAAGGAGGATTAGGGAAGTAGGCCAACCATGACAGACCCTCCTAGGCCCTGGTAAAAGAGTATAAAAGTTAAAAATCCAGAGTCCAGTATCTTAGCATGACAGCGGGAAATGAGATGAAATATGAATCAATTGAAAAGGGCCACAGGAAAGGAATAATGGAAGGTAAAGTCAAGGTAGGTGTGTGTGTGTGTGTGTGTGTGTGTGTGTGTGTGTGTGTTCCTTCTTTCACAGATGGGGTTAGGGTAGGAGTTATCAATGTAGAACGAAAGGGTAAAAGAACTAGAGTAAAAACCATTAGAAGCTGAATGACAAAACACAAAACACACACAAATACACACACAGACATAAAAATCTCCCTTGTGATTCAAATTAAATATCATCAGTCAACATTTATGATATTTAATTTGTGCCCTTCAAATACATTTATTACAAGTGCATAATAGATTTGAGTTCTATTTTTGCATCTGGCATATATGATCTCTGTGATCCTAACCAAGTCATTTCATTTCATTCGATTGCAATTTGGTTTTCTCACTTGTAAAACCACACACCAAACACACACCAACCTGAGTATTGTGAGAAAGCATTTGTGGACTTCAGTTGCCAAAGAACACACTATCATACATGTGGACTCTAGTCACGTGGGCTTGTGCCATCTCAACCCAATTAGAGTTTAAGCCCCGTGATCAAAATTTTATATTTCAAGATGTTTGCATTATATAAATTTTCTATCTCACCTGGGCTCAGTGCATTGCTAGATATGCAGAAGGCATTCATTTTTTTTTCTTTTTCCAGAGAATTCATTGTCTCTAAATTAGTCAAAGGAAGTCTCTTAGAGGAGAGGCACATGATTACTCATGGGATTGCTCAAACTAGAATTGATAGCCAACGAGTAGCAGAAAGGATTACAAATGACAGTGGACTATCAATGTTTTAGAAATTATGTGGTACCAAAGAAAATTTTCATCCTAAAGATTGGACAGATGTGATAACAAAATGTAGGGGAAAACACTCCCTCATTCATATATTTTAGTTCTGGTCGATATCATAGAGTTTTTGCTTGCTTTTCCTGGAATCATCAAACTTTCAGGAATCATTTCATCCAAATATCTTATTTTAATGAGGAAGTTTTCACAGAGGAGTAAAGGAAAAGAGCACTGGTCTTGTGGACAGAACACTTGGACTCACATGATGGCCCTGACATGTCATTGATTTTTCTTTTACAAATGAGGAAACTAGAGACCAAACAAATTGAATAATTAAATAGTTAGGAAGGAGCAGCTATTTTTATGTTTCTCTTTCTTGTCTCTGTCTCCCTCCTCATCATCTTCCTCATCATTCCACTTCCTCCTCCTCCTCCTCGTTCTTCTTCTTCTTCTTCTTCTTCTTCTTCTTCTTCTTCTTCTTCTTCTTCTTCTTCTTCTTCTTCTTCTTCTTCTCCTTCTCCTCCTCCTTCTCCTTCTCTCTCTCTCTCTCTCTCTCTCTCTCTCTCTCTCTCTCTCTCTCTCCCTCTCTCTGTTTTTTGTTGAGTTCTTTGTGCATCCAAAAAAGTCTCTTTAAACAAATGTCATTTTTCCTCTTCTTAGAATTATATCCCTCTGTGTTGTCAAATTTTAATTCTGAAGCATCTTTCATCCCCCTTACGTTGATTTCACCTCTACAAGCTACTTCTTAAGATTTCCTTCAAACCATTTGAAATCTACTTTCCAAAAGAGTCTACATTTCATATCAGACTATACCAATTTGCTTTACTCCTTTTTCAGGAGGATCAGAGTTCACATTATTTCTATCATCCCCTATAGGTACTGTATTTCTGTGCTATACTTCTTATCAGTGAGAGTGAAACTGAGAAGAAAATTTCCCTTTTGTTTATTTCTCTACCTTTTGAAGGTTAAATTATTGTCTGGTAAAGAAAGTATCATGTTTTCTGTTTCTAGAAGAAAGAGAGCTACAGTAAATGTATGAATTTTGAAGTCTTTTAGCACTACATTGGATCATGTCTGTGTGCCAAACTCTGGATCAGTTTCCCAAACTACTTATTTATCACATCCTAGTGGTCCATAATATAAGCCAGTGACAAAATAACTTATTTTCACCCCACTTTGAACTTCACTCAAATACTCTTGATAATGTTTTGCCTTTCTGCTTTCTATATTATCTCAAATAAGTATAACATCCTAATATTTAATTATTTTCCCTTCTCCCTTAAACTACCATGTTTCTTTAGAATGATTATGCCCATCTAGAATGCAGTCATGTGCTTCATCTCACAAAGTCTTAGTGATACATATGAGAACAAATTTGCCTCTTTATATTAGGAATTATACTTTCACCTATGTACTTCTTTACTTGCCTATCTAATCTAACTATCTATCTATCTATCTGTCTGTCTGCATCTGTATCTGTGTATGTATGTATTTATGTAGGCATGTAGTCAAAACTTTGAGCATTTGTTCATAGACATTTGTAAGATCTAGCAAATCAATTCATTTATCCTTTTTTTGTTTTATCAAAGAAAACCTACCTTCTCTCTCTCCTATCTTCCTCCCCTTCTCATACCACTGAGAAAGAGAAATAAAATGCCTGTTATACACATATATAACCAAGTAAAATGAGTTCCCCCATTAGCCACATCTACAAACTGTGCTTTCATCTCTTCTCTGTGGCCATTTCCTCTATATCAGAAAGTATATCATATCTTTCACTATGAGCCCCCTGGAATTGTGGTTAGTCATTGTGCTGATCAGAGTTTAAAATTCATTTGCAGCTGTTTGTCTTTAAAACATTATTATTATTTTATGTCCTCCTGGTTCTGCTTACTTCACTATGAATCATTTCCTATAAGTCTTCCTAAGTTTCTTTTAAATAGTATCCTTCTTATTCAATTCTTCACTTTCTAAATTTTTATCTCCTACATTCATTTACTTCGTGCATAATCAGGAAAATACAGTATCTGCTCCTGTTTTTGTTTTCTTTTCTTTTTCCCCTAAGACTTCAGTATTATTGGTAACATTTTTTAACTTCTTCCTGGAAGAATCATTTGAGTCCACATAAATCACCAAAAGTATATAGTTGTCATCCATTTTAATAAGTCTTGAGAGGTTCACTGTTATGTCTTAGATAAATATTTCAGTAAGATAAAAAATCTCTCTATTGTTACCAGGTCAACAAATACCTTCCTAAGTATCCCTGAACAGGACTTACCAACAGTTACTATTTTCTCTTCTTCCTCTGATCCTTACTTATTTTTCTAATTGCTTCTGGGTCTGTATTTTTTTCATTATCAAGGGCACAAGGAGCTTCTTCCTTCTCAGAGCATTTGAGTCTCTCGTCTTCAATAGGAGACTTAAATTTCTTTCTAAGCTCTAATTGTAGAACTGTCCTTTTCCTTTCCCTTCTCCTCTGTGTCGCACTCTTCCATTCTCCATTATTATGGCAATTTCAAGTCTCTTCACTGTGATGTCAGATGCACCCTTCCCCCTTTCTCCATTGCAGTATCAATTGCTTCCTTTAAGAACACTTCATTCTCCCTTGTCACCTTCGAAGAGTTAAAGCATTTCTTTGAGCCCCTTCACTTTCTTTTAGGAGGGAAACCAACCTTCATTTGGAATACAGATAAGAGATATTGATTTTCTATGTGTCAATATTATAAGATAGACGTGTTTTGATTTGGCTCCAAAAGGAAAAAAATATATAGGACAAATGGTTGCAAATTACTTTTTGCTCTAATTTTTTGGCTCTATGTGAGGAAGAAATATCTTATAACTAGAAATGTTCCAAAGTAAGATGGGATGCCTTAGGAAGCAATGCTTTCTTCATCTCTAGAGGGCTGTAAGAAAAGGGTGACTTGCAATTTGTTTGGGATGCTGTAGGTGGAGATTCATGCTTCATATTGGAGTTGAACCAGAGGACTTCTGAAGTCATTTCCCCCGCTGAGAATCTATAAAGTATTTAGACAGTGATCATCCTCCTCCCTTTTCTCTTCTATTTGTCAGTTTGATTTAACTATTTTGAGTTACTGAATAGAAATTCTTCTTCCTTTTCTTGTCTTTCTGAGATGGCACAGTGAGCTTCTTCCTCAGTTGAGTCACCTTAAAACTCAGAGTCAAAGGTTCTGACACCACACATTTGGGCTTGCTATGGGCGAGTTTTGATTCAAGCTATTGGGACCAGGTCTTTTGCAATGATGTTGAAAATTCCTGTAGGAATCATGGATGTCAGTGAGAGTAACCAATGGCATTATTGCCTTGCCCAAAACAATTAATTTCAATGCCTCACCTTGATTATAGTAAACATGACATATGAACAAAAATCCTTGAGGAATTTGATGTAAAAAATGGGACCTGTCAAGAGATTTCTCCTCTGGCCTAAACCTCTTCAGCATATCTTATTATTAATTATTATTCCTGGCAATTGTTTTCTAGGGTGGGAATCCATTTTCTGAATGGATTTTGCTCTCCTCAGTGGGCCAATTCCTTTTATAAGTATTCATTAGATATATAGAACATATTCTGCATAGCCTAAAACAGAGAGAAGTGAAAATTGCAGCACTGGAGGAGTTTCCATTCAAAGGCAGTGGAAATGATATTGGAATTCTAATTCCTGGAACTTCTTTGTATTTTTATAGAATGTAAGAAGCATAGTGTAGTGGGAAAGTACTAGGTCTTGAAGATCAAGGACCAGGATATATAGCAGTCCAAGAGAGTGGTGATGAAGTAGACAGGGACTGGGAGGAAACACCAGGCAATACAATGTGGATAAAGACATGAGATTTAGTAGGTTTTTAATAAGTTGCCAATTTTTAAAAAGACACTCTTTTTTTTCCTTGAGGGGTGAGGAGCAGAAGCAGGTGGCACCCTGATTTTCCAAATAAAATTCTTTCCACAGGACAAAATAAAACAAAGCTTCTCTAGCACTGTGGTCAAGACCTTTGACACATTTCTTAGGAAATGAAAGTGGTTTCCTTCTACTCTACCTGCATTAAAATCTGGCCACATACACTTACTAGCTGTATAACTCTGAGCAAGTTACTTAATCTCAGTCTGCCTCAGTTTCTTCATATGGGAAGTAACATCTGTGATGATTTCTTCATATGGGAAGTATCATCTGTGATGATAACAGTACCTACCTCATAGGGTTGTTGTGAATACAAAAGGAGATAATTTTTATAAGCACCTTGCAAACCTTAAAAGACTATATAAATATTTACCACCACCACCATCATCTTCATCATCATCATCATCATCATCTTCTTCTTCTTCTTCTTCTTCTTCTTCTTCTTCTTCTTCTTCTTCTTCTTCTTCTTCTTCTTCTTCTCCTCCTTCTCCTTCTCCTTCTCCTTCTCCTTCTTCTTCTTCTTCTTCTTCTTCTTCTTCTTCTTCTTCTTCTTCTTCTTCTTCTTCTTCTTCTTCTTCTGTATTGGGGATAGAATGCTGATAAAAGTTCAGAGAGGAGCATCATAGAATTCACTCCCTCTTCAAAGGATACATCAAACCAGGGTGAATTGAAGCAGTAAGCATTGCTATCTATGTGATTCAATCTCTGATAAAACAACAACAAAAATATAATGGTTTCAAAATTAGAATGCCTGGGTTCAAATCCTGCCTGTTACTTGCTATCTGTTTGACATGCAATTCATTTAACCTCTCTTGGCTTAATTTTTCTCACCTGTTCTAAGAGTTGAAAAAACTGAGTACCAATAGTTAAAATGGGTCCCTGAAGCTTTCCTTACCTACTCAAATAAAAGGAACCAATCATAGACTTCCAACATGGAACAAAATCTGCAGACTTGCAAAGTAGGGGGAGTTGAAAATATATACATTCCAAAGGCAATATGGTTTAGAGACAGAATGAAGGTAGGAAAAAAGGAAGGAAGCAAGGAAAACATTAGATTGCACTAGATTGGGAATCAGAAGAACTAGATTTGAAATCTGGCATACACACACATACACATATATGTGTGTGTATATATACATGTGTATATATGCATATATAAATATATATGTATATATACATTATTTATTACTCTATGACCTTGGGCAAATAATTGGAAAGTTATTTCTAGTCCCAAATCACTTTATCTGTAAATTATTAATGATAAACTAGGTGATCTTTAAGGTACCTTAGAGCTCTAAGTCAGCTGCAAAGGTACTATTATGTAAAACAAGTAATTTATAGTTTCTCAGTCTCTTATTCGGTTTTTGTTTTTTTCTGTCTCTGTCTCTGTCTCTGTATCTGTCTCTCTGTCTCTATCTCTCTGTCTCTGTCTCTCTGTCTCTCTATGTGTCTCTCTCTGTTTCTCTGTCTGTCTCTGTCTCTCTGTCTCTGTCTCTGTCTCTGTCTCTCTCTCTGTCTCTGTCTCTCTCTGTCTCTCTCTGTCTCTCTCTGTCTCTCTCTGTCTCTCTCTCTCTCTGTCTCTCTGTCTCTCTCTCTCTCTCTCTCTCTCTCTCTCTCTCTCTCTCTCTCTCTCTCTCTCTCTCTCTCTCTCTCTCTCTCTCTCTCTCTCTTTCTCTCTCTTTCACTCGCTCTCTCTGTACTCCCCATGTGAGCTGCCTACAGCCATGAAATTTATCCAGAGTTTACCATGAATGAAACTATTTTCATCATGGGTATGTTCAAAGGTTATTATAAAACATTACCACTAAACTAAAACATTTACTAGGGAGAAATGTATTTTTAAAAAATTGAACTAGGGGTAGTAAAAACGAATTAAATATTCAGGCCAACCAAATAACATATTCATTGTGTATAACTGCATCAAAACAAGGGGTATTTGCTTTTTATAAACTATGATGATTTTTTAAAATAGTACATTTGAGCTTTTTATTAAAATTTTTATATTGAATCGAAAGCATTAATTGAAGTGGATACAGGTGAAACAGCTTCTTGGATCATATTATGTGTTGAAAACAGACAATGGACAGGTTGTGGTGGGGGGATGGGGTGAGTAGAGAAAAAAGATTGCCCGACAAATTGAGTTGGATTTATTTTTCCTCATTTATATTAGGTTACCTATGAATGAAAAGGTGTCCAATGGATGTAAGATGTAATAGCCTATGAGTTTAATATGATTTCTGCTGCAAGAAAAACTGGACAAGATAAAAAATCCATATCTTAATGATAGGTAAATAATCCTTTAGTATCTCAGATGTACATGCTACAGGCAAGCACTTTCTATTAATGAAAACGCCTTTATTCTAGTATGCCATTACTGCTGAGATATTGCTATATTGCTAGATATATGCCAACACTGATAAATAGGCTGCATAAACAATGTTCTTCCCCCACCCCATGCAAGATAATACTGGTGTATTCAAACAATAATAGCTTCCCTGAAGGTGGCTAGATGTTTCTCTTTTGCAGAATGCTAACAAGAAGCACTCTGAGGTTAGCCACAAAAATAAAAAGCAGGAATGAAATAAGGAGCCAAGAGAACACCCTCACCTGTTTCCTTCTGCATCAAGCAATAAGGTCACATATTCCTTTATCTCCATATACCTTGGTGGTGATGATTCCCCCTGCTTCCTCAAAAGATAATTTTACTTATACATTTTTAAAAGAATAATATCTTGGACATCTAGGAAAAGTTTGAGCATCCATCCATAATTGTGCACAGACACACAAGTATGATAACAAGTTCATTTCAGAAATTCTGATAAGGTCCATAATCCCAAAGATGGAAGCATCAGATCCTGCATGACACATCCTATGGAAAAAAAGCTTACCATCACTTCTGTCTCTGCATGGAGTTACAGAATTGTCTTTGCTAAGTTACCTAAGCCGGGAAAGCTGAAAATATGTCCGTTACAGTGAAGTTTGCCCAAAATAGATTGTGTTACTTGTGTAGAGTGGGAGTATGCAGGACACTAATTTAGATAGCACGTGTCATTGACTACCTTTTAAAAGGTCGACCTCATTCCTTGCTCTTTTTTTGAGTAGTGTTTTGGCACCAGAATAGAAGAATTCCTATAGAAGTCATGGATTTCAGTAAGAGTGCCCAATAGTATCATGTCTCATTGTCAGAAGTAAAGACATTTATTTTGCACATTTGTGAGATTCAGCATACTCCAGCTTTTCTCAACTATGCCCAGTTCTCTCCTTCCTCCAGCAAACTCAACACTTTGGAATTACTATTAGTCATCACATTTAACCTAACTCGAGGGTTGCTCTCCTTTAAGGGAGTGATTCTCTTCTTTCTTATAGCCTAACAAATATTAATGCTCTTATCTAGATCCTTCATTTTACCCTTATTTTTATATGTCTTCTATTTAAAATAGACATAGGATAGTACCACTAAAAGGAGCCTTATAATCATAGGAGATAAGTTGTTAGAGCTGGGACAGTCCTTAGTGTTATAATGGATGGAGTGTCATATTTGGAGACAGAATGACCTGAGTTCAAATCTGGCTGCAGACACTTGCTAGCTATGTGATCCTGGGTAAATCACTTACCCTCTGTTTGCCTCAGGTTCCTCATCTATAACATGTGGACAATAATAGAACCTATATCTCCAGGGTTGTTGTGAGGATCAAATGAGATAATCAACAGTTCTTGGCACACAAGAACTACATTGATGTTAACAATGTTTACTTAGTATTATAGAACTGCAGAACATCATAGCTAGAAAGTACCATGGCACCATAAAGCATACAATGTTAGAGTTGGAAAGTGTCTTAGGGAAAAGTATGGTAAACTAGAAGGGATTTTAGAGATTCTAGAAAGTCAGAGTTGAAAAATCCCTTAGAATGTTTTAGTTACAAAGATATTTAGACTATTAGAAACATAGAATTCTAGGGTTAAAAGAAACCTTAAAGCACATAATGGTAGAACTTGAGGTCCCATTAGGGATTGAAAATCTATAGAAGGTCAGAGCTGAAAGAACCCTTGAATATGGTGTATTCCAAAATTCTCATTTTGGGATGTGGAAACTGAGGAAGGTGACTTTCTCAAGCTTAATCCAATCCACTGTAATTCAATTCAATTCAGCAAGATATTGTGAAATATCTACTAGGAGCCATGTGTTCTTCTGGGAACTGGGGATACAAAGAAAATCCGAAAAAAAATAGTTTCTCTCCTCAAGTAAATTCCATTTTATTGGATTTTGCAATAAAATAATGACAAATTCAGAATTAAAACCCATTTCTCTTGATTCTTCCAGTGCTCTCCCCACTACCTTACACTAATCTATTTTAAAAATAGTTTTTCTTGATTTCTTTTTACATCATTTATATTTCACCCATATGCTTCCTCCTCCCTTCTCCAGAGAATCATCTCTTAAAATAATTTTTACTGCTAAATCTTAAATGATATAACTTTAGTGTCCATTCAAAGTTCTTTTGGAAGATACACTTGTAAGTTCCAAACTCGCCTTTGACTTTCTTTACCACTGCAGAAATACAGAAATATTTATATATTTTAAATAATTGAAAAGTAATTTAAATGGTACAAACGCTCATAGTTATAGATTGTGCTTTTGTAGCTGCATTCATAACTACTCTGGGAGGGATACTGTTTATTCATTCTATTGGTTGGAGCATAATTTTTAATGTGTCCATAAAAAGGGGGTTTGAAGTTTAATTGCAGTGTCATTCCCATCATGCTCATCTTCATCTTTGACCGATGTTTATTTTCAAGCTACACTCGAACTGGTTTTTTACAGCCCATCCACACATAATAAAGCATCCCAACAACTCTTTCACGTCATCTTCAATGAATTCAGAGAATGCAACAGTTTGCACACTCTTGTGCACACATTTTATGACTCCCGCTTTCATCCTACAAGGCTAAAGTGAATCACACCATAAATATCTGTCCTAAGCTGGTAAGCATGATATACTATTTCCTTCGAAGATCTACTCTTCTCTCATAATTTACAGAGCTAGAGAGAGTAAACCATGCTGTCGCTTCTCCATCCTTCCCCCACCCCCCAACTCTTCCAAATTTATAAACATTCTGAGGCACAGTGTAGAAGAAATAGAATGAGTCCTGGATAACAGAAGATCCAAGTTCAAATCCTGACTGACATTCATTATTTGAGCAACTTTATTGATAGGAACTGGAGATGGAAAGTTTATTTGAGGAAGAAGGAAACATATATTTAACCTCTCTGAGCCTCAGTTTCCTCATCTATAAAACTAGTATAATAATATCCATACTATATCCCTCACTCGGTTGTCATGAAAAAGCATTTTGGAAATCTTATGTCACGATAATAATGCAAATTACTACTATTATCATCTTGTCCTCACCCCAACATGATTAAAGTATTCAATTATAGTAGGTATATGTTTTGATATGTTAGTAGCTGCAGAATATTGCCATACTCTGTAATTACTGTATACTACTGTAAAAAAAAGCAAAGTCAGTATGATTTTTCAAAATGAGGAAGTTCATGAAAAATAATTATTTGATATTTTGAAGAATCCACAATTTTTTTCTGGCAAGTGTACCCCTTTCCTGGGTATAGAAATTAAAACTTCTATCCCTTCTGCTCCTTTAAGATTCACGTTCTTCCCTTTCTATAAAGCATAGTAGATGATTGCATTGTAGCTTTACATAGTAGAGCTAACAAATGTAATAGAGACCTTTCTTTCATTATTATTATTTATTTTTAATATTCTGGCCTGGAGGTCTAGCAGTTCTGTGGCTTTTTAATTTCCCTATGTGACTTCATGACTGACCCACTTTTTTTAATAATACAAATCCTTGAGTTATTTTTTTCCTTTATGATGCTTATTATACACATGTCACAGTTAGTAATATGCTCCAGCCATCTTACTTCCTTTGCCTCTTTCCATTTACTTTGGATTACGTACAATATTGATTCATCTGAAACTGTGGTGTTCCAACTTACTTTAGTATTATCATAGATGCTTAATCTCATTGATGGAACTCCCTTTTCTTTCAGTCTACAATGCATACTGCAAATCATCTATGCTTTCTCATCCAATACACTTCCTGTTCAAGTCCTTCTACAAATTCTTTTACTCCCAATGCTTATACACCTATGACCTCTTCCTCCAATTGGTAAAATCTGTCTCAGACCTCCGTTTGATGAACCATCCATATCAGCCATGCTCACTTCAGGAACAAATTAACTTTTTTTTTCTTCATTTTTTTACATCAAAACATATTTCTGTAATAAAATAAGCATTTACATAACAAAGTACAATACAAAAAATATTGCACATGAAACTGCAAATCTACTAAGCACAACTTGCCATTCATTTCAAGTATGCAATAAAATTATCATGCAAATTTCATTTTTCTTCCTCTTTTTTTTTCTATCCCACCCCCTTCCTGGCCATAGAGATGGCTACCATTAGATACAAATAGGTATATGTCTGTGTATATGTGTGTGTGTGTGTGTGTGTGTGTGTGTGTGTGTGTACTAAAATATTCTCTATATATTTATATTTATCATTCTTTCTTTGGATGAAGATAGTGCCTTTCTTCACATGTCCTTTAGAATTTATAATAGTAAAAATAAAGTATTCACTCAAAGTCATTCTTAAAACAACATTGCTATTACTGTATACAATATTCTTTTGGTTCTGCTGGCTTCACTCTTCATAATTTCATGCAAGTCTTATAATGGTTTTTCCAATATCATTAAGCTCAACATTTCTCATAGCATAGTAGTATTCCATCACTATTTTTAGTATATTTAGGCATCTATATATTCAAGTGTATATAGTTATATACACATAACTCTACATACACACATGTGCATACAAATCTGTAGAAACAGTAAGGCATAATCAAACCAGTCCTGAACTTTGATTCAGGTAACTTAGGCTCTTGATTTACAATATGCATTTCCTCACAACAATCTTGTGAAGTTTACAGGACAAATATCATCTCCATCACTATTATTTACCACAACTTGTTCATCTGTTCCCCAACTGATATACATTCCTGCACTTTCCAGGTCTTTCCTACCACAAAGAGAGGTGCTATAAACATTTTAGAATATATAGGTTCTTTTTCTTTTTCCCCTGAACATTTTTGGAAATAGATCTAGTAATGGTATTGCTGGGTTAAAGGATATAAGTAGTTTAATAACTCTTTTTGCATAACTCCAAATGATTGAATCAGTTCACAATTACAGCAGCAATGAATTACTGTCCCAATTTTTCCATATGCACTCTAAAATTTTTCACTTTCCCCTTAGATCATTTTAGTCAATCTGGCAGGTGTAAAATTATATTTAAAGGTTGTTTTAATTTTTCATTTCTTTAATCAATAGGACTTTGTGAAAATTTTCTTAAATAATTTTAAATTGTTTTGGTTTCTTCATTGAAAAACTGCCTATTAGGGGCGGCTAGGTGGCGCAGTGAGTAGACTGCCGGCCCTGGAGTCAGAAGGACCTGAGTTCAGATCTGGCCTCAGACACTTACACAAACAAAAAAAACCTAGCCGTGTGACCTTGGGCAAGTTACTTAACCCCAATTGGCATCCAAAAAGCAAAAAAAAAAAAAAAAAACAAAGAAAAAAACTGCCTATTCACACCCTTTGATCATTTATTAATTGGTTAATGATTTCTATTATTATAGATTTGACAGTTCTTTATGTGTATATATTTTATATGAGATCTTTATCTGATAAACTGTCTATATTTTTCCCCAATTTTCTGCTTTCCTTCAGATTTTGCCTATATTTCTTTTATTTGTCCAAAACTTTTTTAATTAAATGCAATTGAAATTATCCCTTTCATACCTAACTTTTCTTTTATCTCTTGTTTATTCATAAAATTTTCTCCTATCCATAAGTCTACCCATTTACTTTGTAACCTATTTTTCTAGTTTGCTTATACACAGATACCTCACCAACCCACTTCATTTACCATTTATGTGTCTTTCCCAACTAAAATGTAGACATCTTCATTTCACTTTGTATTTACATTATGAGAGCTTATCACAGTGCCTGACACATAATAGATAGTAAATATTTTGTGTCTCTCTCTTTTTGCCTATATAGCTAACATTGATATACTCAATTCATTGGGAGCCTTTCTCTAGGTATTTTGATACAAAATTAATACTTGGGGAATATTCAAGATGCCAATCCCTTGATCTTGTTATAAATTTGACTCACTTCCTTTTCTGCTTATTGCAAATACTTGATGACTGTTATGCAAAAGTCTAGTATTTAAGTCAATATTTGTAATATGCTGGAGTCTATACTAACCTTTTTATTTTCACATTACTTGAATGGCCTGCTTTTTTTCTTCTTCTGTGATCACAATATTATGTGAATCACCCACATCATCATTAAGATAATTATTTTTTTTCCTGAATCTAAAATTTTTATCCATATAAGGAGCTCCCAAGTGAGGAAACTGCCAACTTGTTCAATTACTTTTATTCATCTTGTAGTGTTAGACAGTTGTCAGGGTAATGAGACTGGAAGTAAATCACCCAGATTAACATAATCACTACATATCAGAAGTAGAATTTGAATGGAGGTCATCTTGGCTCCATGTCCAGTCTTCACTATGCTGCACTGACTTTAAAGATTATTTATGTTAAAATAATAATTTGTATCTGTAAGCAACTGGATCATTTGAAAGTGCTTTGTAATCTCTCAAATATAATCTAGCCTGCTATCCTACTCCTAATTCAATTCTAGGTTCAATTCATTGTCCATCTTACAATGTTGGCTCAATAAAGACATATTAACTCAATGAGCTGTTCAGCATGTCAGAATCTGGGAAATATGCCCTTTTCATTTATTTCTCTCTCCCTTCTCTCTCCCAAAAGGTTAATAAGGTTAATCTCTGTTTAGTGACTGTAGATCTCACCATGGAGAATGAAGACAACGTCATCCATAAACAAAAGAATCATCACACCAAGCTTTCTAAGGTTCATTTTCTTTTGGTTAGTTTTTGTTGTATCATGAGATATAGTTCACAGTTTCCTCCTTTGAGATATGTAACAAATGAGTTTTTATTCTAATCTAGTGTTACCCTTGACTATAGTCTCTCTGATTTATTAAAGATCAACTGATTATTTATTAGCCAAGGAGGTTTCTGAACTGGATTAGGCCTCCTCTTTGTAGTGACTGAGGGGACACTGGAAGAACAAAGACAAAATGAAAAAAAGTTCTTGCCACTAAAATAAGAATATATATCATAATTTCAGGAGGAAGAGTGCTCTCAGAGCTAGGGGACAAAAAGAGGCTCTTATAAGATGTGGCACCCAATTTACTTTTAAGGCTATTACAAGAGACTACATTTATTAGGGGCAGGTAGGTGGTACAGCAGATAGAGTGATGATCAGGGTGTCAAGAGGATCTTAGTTCAAATGCAGTCTCAGCACTTACTGTGTGATCCTGGGCTAGTCACTTAACACTATTTGCCTCAGTTTTATCATATATAAAATGAACAAGAGAAGGAAATGGCAAACTACTCCAGTCTCTTTGCCAAGAAAATGAATCAGACACAATTAAACATTTCACAGGTGTGAGACAGATAGCCTGTGCAAAGATCACAGTATATCAAGTTTGGAGAATAGCAAGTAGACCTTAGAGACCATCTAATCTGATACCCATTTTCCCCCCAGAGGAGAAAACTGACACCCAGAGAGATTAAATTATGTATTCAGGGTCATAGGTAACAAGTGGCAGATTAAAGATTTGAATCCATATAACAACACTGACCCATGAAAATGACTCTAATCAACATGATTATATTTTTATGAACTAGAAGTAAGGGTGCACACTGATCACACTAATAATTTTCCCTCCCTGTGGTGATGTTACTGTCATGGGCATACAGTTGAAACAGACAAAATTCCAGAAAACAAAAATATAATAAATCATGATGAATCCACCTGAGGGTGTGGATCAAGTTTCTACATAAATGGTGATTAACTGAATACCTACTTTGGAATGTTGGTTTGGCAGGAGTTTAAATGCACATGAATGAATCTGTCTGCATACTTAAGAACTGCTTTTAACCTTCATTTCCACTTTTTTTTAAAGAAGCTTTCTCCACTGCCAACTACATTTTTATTTTTTTCTCACTCTCACTTCCTCCCTTTTCTTTTTGAATGGCCCTCAGGAAACTGTTTCATAAGGAGTAGAGCAGGCACTGGAACCCATGTCCTTTGACACTAAATCCAGGACATTTTCCAGTATATATGCTGCTCTTTCCAAGGGAGTTGCTTATTTAACAATGTACAATGCCTTGACCCAATGGTATGGTCCTCATAAGCTTCTTTACTTCTCCTCCCTCTCATTATATTAGCTCATTTACAGTCCAAATGGGAAAATGAATAAATTTGAAAATAAAAATTTAGGCTGATAAAATACTTGTTTAATAACAACATCACAGAGACCTGGAACTATGTGTGGGTGGGTGACTTACAATGAGAATTATGAGCCCTCGAAACAGACTTTTTTCTTTGAAAATCTAATATAGATCTTTCATACAGGATCTGAGGTCAGTGTATGTGCATGTCCACATGTGTGTATATACACAGATACATGTACATATGTGTATGGGTATATATGCATATGTGTATATGTATGGATATATATGTGTATATACATATATGTGTGTATACACAAACATACACTCACAAAGGTCTGACTTAATATGTGAAGAAAACTACTGATGGGAAAATTCCCCATCAGTAGATGCCAATTCATCTATAATTTATACTTTTAAAGAGTCATTTGGGTTTCCTAAATATTTAAGTAGATTGTCTGTCATAGTATATGTCAGAGACAGGAATTGAATCCAGGACATTCTGAGTTAATAGCCTGGGGGCCAGAACTCCCATTATGCCATAAGATCTTTCAAAATTAGTTGCAAAGAAAAAAAAGTCGCTTGCACACCCTGTTAAATTGCTTTATTTAGTGGGTTATTTTTTCTTACCTTTTTCTTTATTTATTTCAAATTATGACAGTTCACATTTCTGTAGCACTTTTTAGGTTATGATGTGTTTTTCTCACAATTGCCCTCTGAAATATTACACCCATTTTAGAGATTTAAGGAAATGAGGCTCAAAGAAACAAAGTGACTTGTATGTAATTCCACTTGCCAGGTGTAAGAACTAAGATTATCTTAGTGAGACTATACTAAGATGACCCCAAACACAATGACTAAATGATTTTCACAGTGTCTTTTGGACATATTGTGTCAATCAATATATAGACTCCAATCCAGTTCTTTTTTGTATACCTTGCTGCTTCTTACAGCACAATTATGCCTCTTTGAAATTCTTCACCTTCAAGACAATTTATAAACAGGGAATCGTCTTCTAAGGACACTAAAAAGTAGGGAACTAGATTGTCTCTATTTTTTTTTTCATTTGAGAGAAATTGAGATGAAATGGGTTAATACAGTCACTAAAGCTATGAAAATAGAGTACTAGCATTTAATTTAAGGTTCAGACAAGCTATCCTGTAGGATGGTCCTCAGAAAGTGGAGAAAAGTTGTCATAATTTAAGAGGCATCAACATGTTTTACCCTATTTTCAGATACTTTCATTATTTTTAAATCTATGCAGAAATATCTGAAATTCCAGAAATCATTCATTCCTTTGGGGCAAACTGTTATGTTTCCACAAGGTCTTTGTTAAATTAAATGCTTTGCTGGGGAGAAAAAGTTTAGTATAGTGTAAAGTACACTATTTTATAATCAAGAGGATGTGTGCAATGCTCAACTGGTCCATTTGTTAAAAGGGTGATCTAGTCCTGCTTGTCTCCATATTTCCTTGTACTTCCTTCTTTTTTTCTTCTGTAGATTAAAACAACAACATTTCATTAATGCTCTTTTTTCTTATCACTTTCATTACTCACCTACTCCCCTGTCATAACATTGCTTACTGGGCAGGGGGGAGGGGGGGAGGGGACAGGGAGGGATAGAGAATCCTCTGTTGTAACAAATAAATTTAATGAAACAGTACAAGTCGGGTCCACAGACATATATGAATCACTTTTGTTCCATGGCATTGTGCTAAGAGGTGGGCTTTTAAATGCAAGCAGTAAGAATGTTAATTCCTGCTTACAAGAAGCTTACATTCTAATGGATGAAGACAATACAATAAAAGGGAGCTGAAATGGGAAGTGGTGTAGTGAGACAGTGTGGTGGTGGAGTGAGAAGGGAAAGCCAGACAGTCATGAGAACAACCTGGAGACGAATGGACACAAATTGTTCTGGGACTTCTTAAAATGTTGGTTATGGGTAGAACCTATCAATCAAAAAGAAGAATAGGCTCCAGAGGCACAGGGCATGTCTAATCTGTGAAGTCAAGAATGAGGTGTGAGTTTTTTAATTGAAGAGGTTTCTGTGGCATTGTAGAGAATGTGCAAAAGAGTCTGGGGTACAGTCTGGAGAAGAATGTCATATTTCTGGTGCAAAGATTCCCACACTGGCTATATTTGATAATGCATTTCTCATTCTGCAAAGCTAGTCTATCACCTCTATGCTAAGAGGTAAAAGGAATTTTATTATCATTCTTAGAAGTCACAATATGTCATTTTTTGAACATAATTCTTGTCTTTCACAATTGCTTTATTGAAGTCATTGCATTATTTATATCCCTAGTTGTGCTTACTTTAGTCTGGATCTGTTCATATAAGCCTTCTCAGATTTTTCTGAATTGTTTTTTTTCCATTTTCTATTCTGCATTTTTTAATCTTTCTTAATTATTTTTTTTTCTTTAAGTGGTCTGTAATTTTACTTCTTTATCTCTTGTTTCACTTGTTGTCCCCAATATTACTTGTAATTCTTGTGTCTAAGCCATTCTGTTCATTTAGTTCTACCTGTATTCATTATATAGTTACTTTCTTGGGTTGAGTCAGTTAGATCCAGCAGTGAATAGAGCAGTGGCCCTGAAGCCAGGAAGATTTGAATTCACCTTGGACCTCAGACACTTACTAGCTGTGTGACCCTGGGCAAGTTATTTAGCCTATGGTTGCCTCCATTTCCCCATCTGTAAAATGGGAATAATGAGAGCACCTAATTCTCAAATTTAGATGGAATGATCCTTCCCCTTCCTCTCTTCCTTCTATTTCTCTTTTCCCTTTTCCCTAGACTGCTGCTACAGTTATAAAGGAGATAAGGGAACCAAGGCATACCCTCTTCTGAAATTCTTGGCCTATGGTCTAACTTCTTCTCTGTACTCCCTTCTTTCTCTTTATCTGTGATTTTATTTTTCAACCATTTTGTAATCCTTGAGCAATCACCAATTAAGGACTATCCTACTGTAGTCCTAACAGAGCCCTAATGGATGCCAGATATTTCCCTGGTCTAAAGTTTTCCAGAGCTACCTAATCCCCCACCATCTAACCTGATGTGAGCTTTCAGATTATTATTCTGTTTTCCGCTCTGTACTCCAAAGGAGTATGGTTTCAGGTCTCTTAGCTTGAGGCATATACCCACTACTGACCCCACCTTCTCCCTTTTAAAATTCACATTTGTTTATGCAAGCATTTATTATTTCTTCCTCCCACTGTTTCACTCAATTGAACAGTTAAAAAAAAACATGTAACAAACATGTATAGTCGGAAAAATCAATTCCCACATTGGTCATGTCCAAAACTGTATGTTCATTCTGCATTTTACATCCATTGCCTCCCTGGCAAAGCAAAGGTGATGTGTTTCTTCTTCAGTCTTCTAGACTCATAGTTTTTCCTTGCTTGCTCAAAGGTCTCTGAAGTCTTTCAAAGTCATTCTCTTTATGATGTCATTGTGTAAATTGTTCTAAATTCTTATTATTTGATTCTGTATCAGTTCATAGAGGTCTTCAGAATTTCCTCTTAAATGGTACATTTGACATTAGCATAATAACATTCCATCTCATTCATATCTCATATTTCGTTCAGCTTTTCCCCATAAGGTGTGAACCCTTTTGGTTTTGAGTTTAGAGCCACTACAAAAACAACTGTGATATATATTTATGCACACATGGGTCATTTTACCCTTTGATCTCTTTAGGGTATAGGTCTCAAGGTGGGGATAGATAGTAGTAGAACTGGGTCCCAGCTTGTTCTTTCTACATAGTGAGCAACTGGCTCCATCCCTTGCTGCAGCTTCAATAGATCAAAGCTGATATCCCATTGACTTAAGGCTGCAATGTACTGGCTTCCCATTCCCTGGCCATGTCTTTCCTCAGAACCTAAAGGTTTCAAGTGCCTTTTATCAGAGATTGAACTGGCTTCTCTCTCTCAGTATACCTTATGTACCTTTGTCTAGAGCCCCGGGTGGATTCTGGCTATTATTTGTTACAATTTGAACCTGATGGAGAAGCTTAGAAATTTTTCCCTCTGGCTTCCTCATCTTCAGTTCTGCTGACACCCTTTTAAATCTTTTCTAGAATGTTCGTTGGGGTAGCTGGCCTGCCTAGCTGGCTTTCACTTGGCCATCTTAACTGGGAACTCTTCCAATATATTATTTTTTCACCACCAGAATTCTCCTTTTCAAGCTTTGTTTAAAAAAATGATTCCCAATAATGGGGGATTTCATTTGTATCTGCTCCACTTGTCAACACATCCCTGAAAGGCCTGGATTCCTCCCTCTGGTTTGATATTTCAGATGGGAGGCTTCATGTGTCACTGCTGATCAGCCTTAATTGCACTGGAGGCGGCATTCCACTTTTCCCAATTTCTAAACACTCCTGTTTTGAGGACCTCAAGATTATTGCTTTCTTCTTTGACATTTCTCCATACCAACACTTACCTGTTAAGTGATAGGAAAAAAATAAATTTGACTTAAATTTGAACTGGGCGGGGGGGGAGAGGTAAGAAGGAGAGAAGGATGGTGAGTTATTTTGCCTCTTCTCATTTGGCAAAAAAGGACATTTTCTTTTCGTCTTATGAATAGGCAAGATTGACATAAAAAAGTACTTCAAGAGCTGAACTCTCTCACTGAACACAAATACAGCAAATTTCTGTATATCTTTAAATGTTTTATGTGTCCCAGTCATATATAATTTATTATGTTGTGAAGCTGAGTCCTTCTTTGAATGAAAATCTTACTGTCAGAGCCTGGGGTGTTTTATTTTGATGATTTAAAACTCCCAGTGCACTCATAGCAAATAGCACTTTTTATTACAGTGTGTTTGTCCAAGAGGTCAACTTTCAGCACAGTAGGAAGGCTTCTACTGTAGAATTACTTTGGGGGAAAAAAGAGACATCTCCCGACCTATTTCATGTGGTATGGAAAGTCATGTCAATTCCATCATGGCCTGCCACCACAAGAGAAAAAGTTCTTGTTATTTCAAGTCTCCTTCTGCAAGTCATCAGGGTGATAAGGAGAATGGGTCCATAAAGGTGGGGTGTGTGAAACGGAACAGATAGGGGTCTGGGAAAATCAAAGGGAGAAGGACACTAACCTTGAATACCTCTACCTCTGCAGAAAACAGCTGAGGAAAGTGGAAAATGTCAATACAACATTTTTTTTTAATTCAAAACATCTTATAACAAAAGACAATAAATTTAAAACTGGAAAGGATGTTAGAGGTCATTGAGTTTGGCCTCCTCATTTCACACATGAGAAAACCGAGGTTCAGAAAAGTGGTGTTAATTGCCCAAGGTCACACAGGGTATAAGTGAAAGACTCAAAATTTATTTGCCCTCTAACTAAAATTCTAAAGTAATGTGCTTGCCAGTGGGGATGCAAAGAAGAAACAGAGGAAAAAATGATATGATCCCTGGTCTTAAAGAACTTACAGTCTAATAAAGATGATCTTACATGAACACATATAGCAAAAGGGAGGATATTATGGGTGCAGAATATAAAGCAATACAGAATGTTCTAAAAATATCAAAGAAATAATAAATGATTTGTATCTTTGACCTCAAGTAAAACTTCTTGGAAAATGCGGTATCTTGGCTGAGTCTTGAAAGGTACAAAGGATTTCAAAAGGGCAGATGAGGGTAGTATGTGAGCCAGGCCCATGGTACAAATGTATAGAGGTGGAAGAAGTTAAAACATGACTGGAGCATAGCTGCTCATCTATTTGGGTTAGAAGTTAAGAGGACATAGAGAGAAGTAATAGGAAATAACACCTGAAACGTAGATTGGAAGTCTAACTATGATAGATCAGATATAGAGATCAATCTGTGGGTACAATCCTTGTTAGATTTGGAAAAGGATACCTTCTGTAAGTTTTAAGGTGATAATAATAACTGTAGTCAGGAGGATCTGAGTTCAAATTAGACCTCAAACACCTAACACTTACTAGCCAAGTGACCTTGGACAAGTCACTTTACCCCAATTGCCCTGCCTCCCCCTCAAAAAAAATAATAATAGTAGCTCATACTTAAAGCTTATTTCAGTCATTCATGATTTTACTAATTGCAAGTGCTCCCTTCCCCCACCAAGGCATAACACAACCCTCCTCTGCCTTAGAAGGTAGTTTTCATGAGTTGCTAATAGTTTAAAAACAAAAAGTCTTTCTAGTGGTCAACTACCAAGAAATGAGTTCTGGTATTTTTGCTTTCAGAGAAAGTTACTGTTTTTTTCTTTTGGAGAAAGTGACAGGTACAAAATCTGTTATAATTCCATATACATTATGGATGTTTTGGTGTAGTAGAACCTTCTACAGCTTGGTATCAACCTTTGAGAGTTTTCATTCTTCTATAAGGCATTAATAAAGAATGTATATAATATTTTAAAGTTAAAGTGTTTTCCTCATAGCAGCCCAATGAGATAAATAGGAAACTAAGGTACTGCGAAGCAAAGTGACTCATGTACAGTTATGACACTTCATATGGCTCTCAATGATCTGATTCAAGTATAGACAGTGCTTTCTGTTCAGTTTAATACTGCCCCTATCCCCAGTTAGAGTTAAGGCTTTATGGTTTATATGTTCTACTATAATATATAAGCATATATCATAGTACATATATATATATATATAATTGTATTAATACCCATGGAAACACACTCAGATATATATTTCTAAAAAGTCATAATATAAAGTAGCCTTCAAGACACTTTCCTATTTGATGCATCTTGACTATCCTCCTACATTTTCTTTCCATCACCCCAACTCTGATCTGAGGAAACCCACAATTCTTCCAATTACTCATCTCCAGTCTCTGAACCATAGGACTTGGACTACTGAAAGCCCAAAGCTTGGAGTCCTAAGTGATCTCTTGGCATCTCCAGATTTATTTTTTCAGTAACCTCAGATGAGGTACTTGGATGTGTGACCTCCTGCCTGTATGTAGAATGTATCACTGGTCAGCACTTTACAATTTAATTCAATTTACATGGGCAACCATTTTCTCAGCTCTGCTGAACATAGAACATTGTCCAAGGCCTAGTGATGACCAATCTCAAATAGCTTAAAGAACTAGGAAAAGGTCAGAAACATGCAATGACATATGTCTAATGCAAAATAAAGGCAAAAATAATTGAGAGGTATAAGGAAGAAGAGATCAACCCATCTGGTAGAATATGGGTTCCTGAAGGAGGTAGATGGGCAGCCCAGTGTCAGGGAAAAAATCACTGACTGATTTTTAGAGTCAGAAAGCAAGTGTCTGAGTACCATATCTGACACAATATTTATATGACTTTGTACAAACAAATCATTTCACTTCCTTATTTTTCATTTTTGTTATTCTAATGGCAAGCAAAGAAGCAGTTAACACCTTGTTTCAGCTATTTAGTTGACACCTTGATTAAGTTCTTGCCCTTCTTGCTGTGATTGTATCAAGTCTTTGTTGAGAAGCAAAACTTGTGAACCCCACAACGTGTGAACCCTAGAACTTGTGAACTCCTGTTGCTGAAGCAAAAGAAGGGAAGGAGCTAATGACCATATATATGGAAAGGCCCAGGCTGGAGAGAGCAGAACTGAGAAGAGAGGAGAACTGAGAACTGAGCAGAACTGAGAATTGAGAAGAATTGAGCAGCACTGAGAAAAACAGAGAAGACCTGAGAAGAGAACTCTTGTGGTGGCAGAGTCAAGAAGGAGAAAACTTCTGTTCTGCCTATGATTGTTGTGATACTTTGTACAGAAGTCCTGGGACAGGGCATCTAGGTGGCGCAATGAGTAGAGTGCCGGCCCTGGAGTCAGAAGGACCTGAGTTCAGATCCGGCCTCAGACACTTAGGACACACAAACAAAAAAAAAACCTAGCCGTGTGACCTTGGGCAAGTTACTTAACCTTAATTGCCCTCCAAAAAAAAGTCCTGGGACATTACTGGGAGCCCTGAAACAGGATTTTCTGGTTATCTGTTTGCAGAAGTCCTGGAGGAGGGTTTTGGAGGTCCTGGGACTTTACTGATGATTTGTGTTGACCTCTCCGACCTTGTTTGTGGGTCTCTGTTGATTTCACATGGAGACAGTGAATTGATGATGGTGTTGGCAATGTGCATGAATGTTGTTTTGGCTCTGTTAAGCTTTGTCTTCCTAGAAACAAGAACTGTGAAGGACTTGAGGTGGATTGGACACTGTGAGCTTCAATATGGAATGGGAACTGGACAAGGAACTGGACAAGGAGTTGGACAAGGAGCTGAGAGATGCCTGCCTTTGAATCCAGGTGATAGTTGGGTAGATTTGGGCAGGAGCTAGGACTATGGAAGAGGAACCATGGAATCTGAGAGCCAGCCTTGAGTCAAGATGAGAGAAGACTTTATTTGTACACTATGTATTGACTGAGAAATCATGATTTAATGTGACCTAGGGGTGGAGAACTATGACCTTTGTACTTTGTGTCCCTTAAGGATGCCTGCTACTTAAAGATGATTGAGTTAAGGACTTATTGAATTATATATATATATATATATATATATATATATATATATATATATATATATATATGTGTGTGTGTGTGTGTGTGTGTGTGTGTGTGTGTGGCCACTTTGGTGAAAACAATGTAGCCATTTTAGTGATAACTTGTTATGCTATAACATTTTGAATGCTGTACTTTGGTTTCTGTCTATGTTTCGTCTTAGTTTATTACTGGATAAATAGAGAGTTCACTATACTCTGTAATCAGAACCTTGAAATTGTTCATAACAGCAGTTCTTTGGAAAGCTGCTTGGGCTTGGCTTTACAATTATATGTAAAATGGATATAATAATAATTTAACTACCTCACAATTTTACTATGGGAAAAACAATTTGTAAACTTAAATTTTGTCACTATTTTTATTATTAGAAATACTATAACTACCACAATCATTATTTTAAATTTACATTGGCATAGACCAATATCTTACAGCATATACCAAAATAAAGTTCAAATAGGTAAATGATTTAGATATAAAGACTGATACTGGGGCAACTAGGTGGCGCAGTAAGTAGAGCGCTGGCCCTGGAGTCAAAAGGACCTGAGTTCAGATCCAGCCTCAGACACTTAACACACACTACCAAAAAACCTAGCCATGTGACCTTGGGCAAATTACTTAACCCCAATAGCCCTCCAAAAAACAAACAAACAAACAAAAAAGACTGATACTATAAGGAAACTGGAAGAACAAGGTATGATTTACCTGTTAGATATAAGGAGAATAGAAGAAATTATGACCAAACCAGACATAGAGAACATTATGGAATGCAAAATGGATCATTTTGGTTGCATAAAATGGAAAAAAATTATAAAAACAAAGCCAAAAATTAAGAGAGAAGCAGCAAGTTGGAAAATAATTTTTACAAGCATTGTCTCTTATTAAGGCCTAATTTCTAAAATATAGAGAGAACTCAGTCAACTTTATAAGAATACAAGACATTACCCAATTGCTAAATGGTCAAAGGATATGGGCAGTTTTCAGAGGAAGAAATTAAAGCTATCTATAGTCATACGAAAAAATGCTCTAAATCAGTATTGATTAGAGAAATGTAAATCAAAGCAACTCTGAGGTACCACATCATACCTGTCAGATTGGCTAACATGACAAAACAGCAAAATGATAAATGGTGGAGAAGATGTGGGGAAAATGGAACACTAATGCATTGTTAGTGGAGTTTTGAACTGATCCCAACATTTTGGAAAGCAATGTGGATCTATGACCAGTGGGCTATAAAAATATTCATACCCTTTCACCCTGCAATACCACTTTTAGGGCTGTATCTCAAAAAGATCGCACAAATTTGGAAAAGAACCCACATATACAAAAATATTTATATCAATTCTTTTCATGGTGGTAAAGAACCGGAAATTGGAGGGATGCCCATTGATGGGAGAATGACTGAACAAGTTGTGATAGATGAATATAATGGAATACTATTTTGCTATAAGAAATGATCAGCAGGAAGATTTCAGAAAAATCTGGTATTATACAAACTGATGCTGGGTGAGGGGAGCAGAACCAGGAGAGCATTGTACACAGTTACAACCACACTGTGCATTGACTAATAGACTTTGGTCTTCTCAACAATGCAAGGTTCTAACACAACTCCAAAATGCTCATGATGGAAAATGCTATCCACATCCAGAGAAAGAAATACAGATTCTGAATGCAGATTGAAGCATACAATTTTCTCTCTCTTTTTACTTTGTTTTGTTTCTTCTTTCTTGTGGTTCATTCCATTGGTTATAATTCTTCTTTGCAACATGACTAATGCAAACATATGTTTAATGTAAATGGATATGTAGAGCCTATATCAGATTGCATGCCATTTTGAGGAGGGTGGAAGGGGCAGAGAAAAATTAGAACTCAAAAGCTCATGGAAATGAACATTATAAACTAAAAATAAATAATTTTTCAAAATTTTTAGAATGTAATTTGGGTATTGATTTGGGCCTTGAATGATGGCCATAGTTTCAAAAGGCAGTGACAGGGTGGTAAGTGAAGTAGGACATTCAAGACTTTGGGGCCTTGGTAAGAAAATCTTTAGAAGTAGGAAAGAAAAAGGCACAGCATGTAGTTATATTTGTTTGGAATTCAGAACACATGAAGGATAGCAGAGTAACCAGAGTAGAAATATGGCATCTTTCTGGTTTGTAGATAATTTTGAATTATAGGCAATTCCAAGGGTTCTTAATATTCTTGGTATATTAGACCTCTTTAGAAGTCTGATGAAACTTGTCTGCCTATTCTTAGAACAATGTTTTTAAATTTATAAAATAAAATATATATGATTAGAAAGGAAATCAATTATATTGAGATATAATTTTCAAAATTAGGGAAAAAATAGTCCCCAGATCCCTGGTTAAGAACCCCTACATAGAGTTTCAGCTGGAAGCAAGGAGCCTTTGAAGAGTTTTGAGCATTGTTGTGACCAGACTATGTTTTTCAGAACATGTAAAGGATAGACTGCAGGTAAGGACTGCAGATCTGAGTCTAGGAGATTCTAATTTCTCTGTACCTCATCCCACTTGTGACTACATAAAGGAAGTGTCCAGCTGACACCAGATCAGCTCCCAACTCTTATAATAAATAAGACCCAGTGATTTCAGGTACTTTCATGATCTTTTCAAGTTCATGAAAAACAACCAAATTCGAAGCACAATTCCAGGTCACAAAATCATCCTCCATGGGATTGAATCCTACCACCAATACAAATAGAGTGCCCCTTGAGCTAAGAGCTTCCTACAAAAAAACAAAAACAAAAAACTCTCATTCTCTCTAGAGCATCTCTTTGACTTCAGGATCCCATTTATGGTTTTGATTTAGTATTTCATTCCCTGAGAGATGATGCTGAATGGAAGCTACCTCAGGAGGTTGCTAAATTGATTCTTGCGATCAGGAGAAAAAGATTCAAACTATGTGCATGTTTCCTATGAAATATACAGTACTAGGCAGATCTCAGATTAAAAGACAAGTCTCGCTTTAAAGATAATGCGATTAGTTTCCCCTTCCAAGAATTAGTACAGTTACATTGATACTGTATGGGTGCCCTATTGCACCCACTTACTGTCTCCATCCCCTTGCACTTAGTCCCGGATGAACCTATTAAGTTGGTATCAAGTCAACTTGTCCCTTAGTGATAGTACACAAACTCTGAGAGTGCTGCAGAATTCTGTATCTGTCCTCTTACCTGTCACTTCAGCCTCCTTTTACTGATGTTAAAAGAAATCTTTACTGTCAGTCATATAACCAATTCACTTTGTTCCCCGTCAGTGACACGCTTGTTGTGTTTCTCCCACCACTGAACCAATGTCTGTGAATTAGAATTCTCCAAATTTATACTAGCTCATTAGTCTGAATAAATTTGAAAGCTGCTGTTCCTCAGTTTTTTCAAATGTAGCCAGGTATAATTGAGGCATCTTTAGAAACATAAATTAAAATATGACTCTCAGGTAGACATTTTTCTGAGTTGAGAGCCAAGGGTTCTCTTTGTGGCATTCTTTGAGCTATAAATATCCTTTAAAAGCATAAAATCCCCCATCATTTCTTTTTCCTATTATTTTCCTCTCTACCATCCCACCCCCACCTCTCACAGTGGATAAAAAGGTATTGGTTTTCCATTTGAACTAAACCATCAAGTTTTTTTGACTTATTATTTTTCAGATAATTTCTCCAACAATCAAGTTTATCCTGGTTATTACTAGAAACAGTCAAATAGTTTGCCTTTAGGAATACTGACCAATGTGTATACATATATGCACATATATACACATAAATACATGTATAGATAAATATATACGTGTATATATGCATATACTTCAGTATGTAGATACATACATACATGTATAAGTGTGTGTTTATCAGTGAAAGATGTATGGTGAAGGAATTAGTCAACAAGTATATTTGATGTGAGGGAGATAGTAGTGTGTAGGCAGAGTAGATTCATTATGATTCACCCAGTTCCTAGTTGGCTTAAGCCCATGTCCCAAATTCCCCAAAGCTATTCTGAGATGAGCTCATTTGGCCCTTTGTGCTGGGGATTTCTTTCACTTCTCCTGAAGTATTTGGGATGGGTCACTCCCTAAAGATTTACTGAATGGATTGCCCAATTCTCTGTTCTTCTATCAGTTGCCAAATCCTGTTGATTCTACCTCCACCTTATCTCTGAAATCCATCTCTTTTATTTCTATAAGCCTACTTTGGAATGTTATAAACAGTTGCCCAAAATCTTGTTTGTTCCCTAATTAGAATCTCAAACTTTAATCCCTCTCTCCACCAATCCATCCTTCACAAATCTGCCCGAATAATCTTCCTAATGTACAAGACTGACCAAATGATTACTTTATCAAAAACCTTCACTGTTCACCAAATAAAAGCCAGACTTTACCCTAGCTTTTGTGTTTCTCCATTATTTAATTCCAACTTTGAAGCCTTACCACACAAGACTCACCTTTATATACCCCAGCAAATTTACCATTCTATTCTAATATCTTCTTTCCCTCTCTTATTTCTGTGGATTGGTACATGCTCTCTCCCTCTACTTATGAATAGAATGGACTTCCTCATTTAACTCCTCTTGTTGATTTTTTTTACTTCTTTCAAGCCCTAGTTTAGAAATCACAATCTCTATAGGACCTTTTTCTGATTACTCTTACTTGAAAATCATAGCATCAAAGCATGACAAATTTAGAAAGGACCTAAGAGATCACCTAGTCATAGAATCATAAACTATCTGAACAAGAATCACCCTTGCTATTGATCTATTGGGACTAATCCCTTCAGCAATAGCCCTCTTATTTATAATTACCCAGATATCATTTGTAGAATTATAGTGGCCATGAACTTGTTTCTGAGGTAGCCTATTCAGTATATTTGGAAATTGATGTATTGTGTGTGTGTGTATACATATATATGTGTGTGTATGTGTATATGCATATGCATATGTATATGTATGTGTATATGTGTATGTGTGTATAGTATGTGTATGTGCATGTGTATTGTATGTGTATTCTACATATGTATATGTATATGTGTGTGTGTGTGTGTGCTGTCCAAGTACAAATCCATTTAAGTGAAAAGATGTTCATCAACAAAGGACTGGATATATTTTTTGTAGGAAAGAGGGGAGGCTTGGGCATAGAAACTCATGAAACTGTTGACAAAGGTATAGATGGGGTTAGGATGTGCATTGTAGGTTTTCATCTGACATGATGGAAAACATGGAGCCCTAAAGCATAGATAAAAGAAATTTGTATTATAGCTATGTATGTATGTATGTACATATATATATACATATACATATACATATATAATATATACACATATAATATATACATATATACTATATATATATATAAATTATAAGTTGTATAAATCCCTAGTGCTCTGCACAAAACCTTGCTCACTGTAGATATCTAGTGAATGCTTACTGAATTGAATTACTTGATACCTTGAACCAAATGTAGTGTTTAGAATAGAAGCAGTATAGGACAACTCCAGGGTAATGACTCTGGAGAAGATGTAAGACTCAAAGGTAACCCTGAGTGTTGCTGAGCACTCAGGTCTCTGATGAAATCGTACCAATGGGCATGTAAAAGCTGTAAAAGAAATGGCAATCTTCTTGTAAAACCTATATACTTTAATGGTCCATTTTGTGTGCAAAATGCCATATCCTCAGCTAGAAATTCTTATTTGTGTGAAGAAAAAATGTAATTGTTGCCACTGATGCCAAAAGGGAAGGTTAAAATAACATTCTCTAAAATGTCATCTACCTGATTTGGGGAGTAATGTATTTATAGTAATGACTTTAAGTCACTGCTTTCTCTGAGCCTCAGTTTCTCCCCTCTCCACCCTATAAACTAAGGAGGTTGGACTGAATAATTTCTAAAATCTTTTCCATCTCTGCCATTCTATGATCTTATGATTCTGAGACCCCTTCCAGCTGTCATTTTTTTGATCCTGTGAATGCTGAGTTCAAGTAAAAGAGATTTTGCTCACTGATCAGAAATTCTGTCTGATTCTGAATCTCAATCAGGTTCTTTTGCACTTCTGGCTTGTAAAAATGCAAATAATCACTGAATTACAAAGTTTTAGATGTGGGAGAACCTTTTGTGATCAATATGACTCCTAATAGCCATGCTATTCTGACTCCCAGTCTCTCTTCACAATGGCCATCCATCCTGCACTACTGCTGCATGAGCTCCTTGACACTGCTTCCTACCACTGCCCTCTAAAGATGCTTTTACTTTATTTATTCAAGGGTATAATTAGATTTATTCACTCCATTAGAAAGCAGGGTCTCTAGTCTGTGGATGAATTAGATAATCCGCCCCCAATGTTCAAAATTAATAGGACAGGAGGAGCTTAGGCTTCTTTGGTATTTCACTAGCACAATGCTTGCCCAGGGCTGAACCCCACATTCTTAACTCACTCCAGGGTTTCAGCTAGAAGACAAATCACAATCCCTTCTATCTTTTCCACTGACATTTGGTCATAGACTCACATGTGAGTGAAGAATGTCAGTATCCAATAAAGCACATTGAATCCCATCCACAGTTTATTTAGCTCACTGATAGCTTCTTTTTTTATCCTCTTTAGGTAAAGTCATTATCAAATCCAAATCAACAACTGAACACTTTGATTAAATGAAATTCAATTTGGAGGCAGGGAAACAGTGGAAATAGCCAAATTTTTTTTCAAATCCCTGCTTTGACACTTTGTTCAAATCTCTGCTCAATCATTTACTATGTTATCATAGTAAAGTCATTTAACATTTTAAGGCCTAATTTACTCATCTACACAATTTTTGTTTTCTAAATCCCCTTTTACCTTTAAATCCTTTGACCTAATGATTGTTATTCACATCAACAAATAATTATTGTCTTTAATATATCTAAAACACTAATTAGATGACAAAGTTCATGCTGTCACTTTGCTTACAAACTAAAGGGGTATATAGGACAAGTACACTAATCAATGCAATACCAGAGAGAATGGCATAAATGCAAAAGAAAGACCCAGGTAAAATACTATGAGGAATTTGACAAAGATGAGATCTTATTCCCCTGGGGGATTAAGGGAAGGCTGCATGGAGAAGCTTACTTCTGACAGGATGAGAAAGGAAGTGGGGAACTTGAACAGATTTCTCTCTCTTGATAAGGGACAGAGGGAATAGAAAGAGGAGGAGTACCAAACATAGGCGATTGTACAAACAAAGGCATAGAGACAGAAGGTGGTAGCATAGGAATAAAAGATAAATGGTAAAATTTGGGAGTAGCATAAAATTAGGTTAAACAGGTAGGTTGGAGAAAAATAGCAAAAGACCTAAAACTCCAGAGTTAAGCCTCTGGTGGGCAATGGGGAGCCTCTGGTAGTTTCTGACTTAATGTAGTGACATAAACATTACTCAAGAAATAGAGTTGATGATGAATTGAAAGTAGACTGAAGGCAAGAAGACAAGTGAGTAGTATAAGAGAATACTGTAGTTTCAAGAAGTGATCATGGTCTGAATCAGCAACTGAGCAATTGGATTTGAAAGTAGGAGTTTCCTGTCAGAGATATTGCTGGAGAAAACAAAGAATATGGAAGAGGAGGAGGAGGAGGAGGATGGGGGAAAGAAGAGATGGAAAGAGAGAGGGAAAAGGAAAGGGAGGAGGGAAATGATTAAATTGCTCATGCTTGTTGACTCAGCAGTCCCACAATTGAACATATTCCTCATATGGGTGAGATAGAAAGTTCCATATCTATCAAAATATTAAAACCAGCAGCTAAAAACTGGACACAAATTTTTTGATCAAGGCACAACAGAATAAAATGTGGCATATGAATTCAGTGAAATATTATTGTGCCACAGGAAATGAAAAAATGAGTAATTTAGAGAAACAGAAAAATGAAGAAAGTAGAACCAAAAGAGCAATATTGACCAAAACTATAATAATATAAATAAAACAATGTAGAGAAAACTGAAATCATACTAAAATGCAATGATGACTGTTGCTTCCAGATGATGAAATACATATCCCTCTTCTTATTAAATTGGAGATAGAGGCAAAAGAGTGAGATACAGATATTGAATATTACCTAAGCTATCAGACATACTATTTATGTCAGTTGGTTTGCTTAATTTTTTTAACATAAGTTTTAAGGATAAGCTCTCTTGGCTGTTTTGGGAGTATTTCAGAAAAGTATTGTGGTTAAAAAAAGGTTGATGCATCATTTAATTCTACAATAAAAATTTGGTGAAATAAAAGTTCTCTTACTCTCAAAAGAAGCAATGGAAGGGGAAAAAGTAAAATAAAAAATAGGATTTCCAAATGTCCAATTATATTATAAAATCATAAAAACAAACAGGAAAATGGTACTGGTTAAAAAATTTAAAAAGCATTAAATTTGTAGAACAGACTAGATAAGGATGAATTAGAATCAACTGAACTCAACAAACCATTCAGTGTTCCATGAAACCCAGAATATAAATTATGGAAGAACTCCATATTTGACAGCTGCTAGATAGACCAGAAAGTATTTTAGCAGAAATTGGGCTTAAACTAAGGTCTTATGTCATATACCACAATAAACTCAAAAGATCTATGTTATCTAAATATCAAAGGACACACTTAAAAAAAATAGAAGAGGTCCAAATCAAATACCTTTTAAATTTATGTTTAATAGAAGATAACCTTTTACCCTAGCAAGGAAAGAAAGTAATTAAAAAAGCTAGAGTAGATCACATTTATCACATGAAATTAAAAGGCTGTGTCCTAGCACAGGGGTGGGGAACCTGTGGCTTCAAGTCAACATGACCACACCTATGCCTAGTACAATTAATGCAATTAGGATAAGAAAGTAATTGATTAAATGTGGGGGAAAATTGGGCATCAAATATCTCTGATGACAGTCTGATGTCCAAGATATATCAGGAACTAATACGTAATACCAAAAATCATTCCACAGCATATAAGTTGACAAAGAATGATATGAATAATTGTCAAAGAACTGGAAACAACTGAACAATTATATAGAGGATTGCACCAAATACTTAATAATAAGAGAAATTCAAAACAAAAAAAAAAGTAAGGTTTTACCTCACTTCAGGGAAATTAACCAAAAAATATGAAAAAAAGATAGTTTTGGAAGGACTATGAAAAAAGGCAAATTAATAATTAAATATATCTAATCACTCTAAGAAAGATGTATTAAGAAAGAGAAAAAGTCTATCCCTTTTGACTGCTAGGGATTTCACTGCTAGGGGAAAAAAACAACTCTCAAAAATTTAAATGCATAAATGAAGGTCCCATGTACACAAAAATGTTTAGAGCACCACTTTTTTATGGTAGTAAATAGCAGAAACAAAGCAGATGTCCATTGATCCCGGAATAGCTATATGAGTCATGATGCATGAATGTAAAGAAAGAATATTACTCTGTTGTAAGAAATGATAAATATGAACCATACAAAAGGGCATGGGAAGACCTATATACACTAATGCAAAGTGGAAGTAAGCAAAAGCAATGAAACAATATATACAATGATGTAAAAACAATAACAAAAACAAACTGAAACTGAACTCTATGATTATCATGATTGAGCTTGACCCTAAAAAAGAGATGTAAGAATGTACTTATTTCCCTACTTTGCAGAGGTGAGGCAGTATGAATGTGGATGTAGAAAACCACATAGACTATTGTAATTGGCTAATGCTTTCATTATTTTTGTTGAATTGCTCCTCCACCCCCTTCACAATTAAAAAAAAATGTTATATGGGATGATGATTGAATAAGGGAGGGGGAGCATATTGAAAATAACCTGTAAAAACAAAAGATACATATATACATGTATGTTTGTATGCATGTAGAAATTATTGAAGTTCTTTTTAGTTGAATTGGTTTGGTGAAAAAGATTTTATTTGGCAGGGCTTTGGTTTATATGTATAATTGCAAGTGCACTAGAATTAACCACTGCAATCTGCCTAATGTCTTAGAAATAAGAGAGGGTTAATTTGTTAGGCCCTAGTAAATCTTTAAGGGGACTAGAGACCTATTCCAAGTTCAAGAGACACAGTTTAATGGCAGGTGAAGCAGATTGCTGGGTGAGAAAATTAATAGGCCTTGGTGTAATTATTTGACATAGGAATGAAGGGAAAATCTAACAGATGCTGAGAGGACCCAGGTCAGACCACAAATTGTCTTTGTGGCAGGTGGTACCCTGTGGACCAAAATGAAAGAAATTGTTAGGAAATATTGAATTTCACATGGCAAGGACAACAAACGATTTGCTATCAGTGAGCTAATAATGTGGACAAGGGATTTAATGGTAGAAAGTTCAGGAAGGGATGTTTAGGTCTGAGAAGATAAGTTATTCAACACATGGAAAGTCAGAGGGAAAAATAAGCTGGTATTACTCAACTAGGAGGAAGGAAAGGTAATTTCCTCCCACCCTAAAAAGACTGCTGTGAGTTATCCCTAGCAAGAGAGAGTTACGTATGGAAGGGAACAAATCCTTGCAGCCCTGCTGAGTGGCCTGATCAGCAGAATTTCTCTACCATTTTACTCTATATTTGTGCCTATCTTCTCATGGATAGTTGTATACATCGGTAAGATAATGCAGCCCAGGTTTAAGGAGAGACAATTTTATTGCTATTGTTTTTATTATGTCATCTTAATGATTTTTTATTGCTTTAAGCTAATTGTATCTACTATCAGACTATTAAAGAATTTGTCAAGTCCTTTTCAGGACTCTTCATCCACTTTTAGTGTCTACCCTTCACCCAACTTTCACCTGTGGCTCCAAGAAGCTGTAGCATGCACAGTAGCCACACATCTTGTCAGATAGGCTAAACTAGGTTGAAAGTAATCAACAAGCCTCAAACCCATGAATGAATTAGGAGGATCTCTATCCCAAGCATGTGAAGACTTTTTTGTGGAATGGTTAGAAGAGAACAATTTGTTTCAATGTTCCAGCAGAGGCAGGCATTGTAAAACACTTAGAATGTGGTCAGACATCAAAGACACTAAGGGCATCTGCTGCCTATCAGACCATCACCAGTCACCCTGACTTTTGTCCTACCACTGGGTTTCAATGACTCTGGAAGATATAGTGACTGATGATTTTGTGCAATCCTGCCTTACTTAAATCCAATTCACATGCCATTCAAGACATTATGCTATGATGTCATTTGTCCTCAAAATAAAGAATGAGCTACAAAATAACTCTGGACAAGTAGAATCTTATGAACTCTATTAATTGGAGTCTGTACCGATAGACTATATTCTAGGTACATAAAACAGTACCTGTGGTACCTTACTCTGCTAGTGCCCAGGCAAACTGAGAGACTAGCTTTGATGAGCTACATAGAAAAATCATTCTTTTCATCAATTCATAAGATGGGTCGAATCACTATCCTGATATTACTCTTATGAAATTTAATATTCATAAAACTATTGCTCAGGCAATTTAAAATTGCTTTTGCAGTTAAATAAAAAGCACTAGAATGCAAACTTGTCATCTGTAGGCATACTGAATGCATCTTTGATACAATGACAGTAGCAGACAGGATAATGGTGATGATTTGCACCTCATCTGTTCCCAAATGATTTTAGTGTCCTTTATTAGGTGTCTGTATTTTGAAAGCTTTTTTATCCATGCAGGTTGAAGATTATGCATCTTTGTTATAGTGACACCTATTAACAGTTCAGTCCTTAAGTTTTATGGATCAAGGTTTGGTACAGATGGCTGAGGGGAAAAGTTCTTCTTTTGATAATGATCCAATTCCAATGGAATTTGTTGGTTAAAAGTTTTCAATTTTTTACATAAAAGTGTAAAACACTTTGTAAGACTTAAAGTGCTAAGTTATTATTGCTATTGTTGTTCTTGTTTGTTGTTATTTTTAAGCTATTTTTTATGGGGATTGGGTTTTTTTTTTGCATTTTGATCCAGGAAAAAAACCAAAAACCTGATACATAATCCTAGCTACCTAGTCATGTCTTCTTAGATATTTGGTAGATGCTCAATTTTTTCAATCTATATTGATGTGTCTTAACATTTATGCCCAAGCTTCTTAAGTATATTCCTTCTGTAATTTATTGTGATGATGACAATGATGATCTGCTCTTGAATTATCATTATAAATCCTTTGATGTTCATGAACAAATTTATATTTCTCAACCATTTGCTTCATGCTTCTTTAGCACCGTATTATTGGTTGCTAAAATCATGTAGATTTGGTCATGTATAACCTATTGATTCCACTCTTAGATTTTAGTCGTTACATGGGAACAGAGGTAAATCACTATTGGTTGCATTCAACAAACCCAGTGATATATCTCCATTGTTAGTTTTTGGTATTGTGTAGTGAAGTGATGTATCTGTGTTTCGCATTCGTTTCTATAGATTTTTTACCTGTCTCTCATGTACACTGATAATGTCTATAAATTCTCTATCTCCTTTTTGGCAAGAAAGTATTAACATTTATGTGGCTGCCTTAGTGTTAGGCCCTGTGATTCATTAATATTGCATAGGCTTTCATTAGGATACATTCCAAGTGTGTTATGGTCCATTTTACAATTCCAGAAGTATACATTGAAGTGAGTATTGTGTAGGCGTTAATTGCTTTAAACATGTTCTTCCCATTCAGCTTTGATTTCATGATGTCGGTAGGTCTCAACAACTATTTTTCCACAGCTTCCTCCTTGGAAACATTACAGTATACTTAAAATATCTCAACTGGAATTTATAGTATTGTAAGTATTGTTTTTATTCTTTGGTTTCCTCTGATCTCTAGATTTCAACTCAAAATCTTCAGCTTCTATCTTCCCTTAGAGAATTTTACATATATTGAGTCCAAATGACAATCTGATGCCATTAAAGAAAGATGCCATAAGATGTAGGAAATTTTCAATGTGCTTTTCTACAGTGAAGCTATATAGCCTGATGCTACATCACACTAAGTAATTAATCAGATGTTTTAGCTCAACTCTCTCATTAATTTGTACAGCAGCATATTTCATTCTCTTTGGGAGAAATAGTATATTTAAGAGTTGTCAAAACTGTAATGGATATAAACTATCTTCCTGAAAAAGTATCAAAGTGTATATCAGTTATTTTTGACATTAATTTTGGTTAGCAAAAAAGGTAGAGAAAAGTTTTTTTCATAAAGACACCAAATATTCCAGTATACTTGAATCTATTTTATATATTTGTAAGACATTACCAAGCTCTGATTATCTAACTACATCACAAGTTTTGCAATAATCAGTAAAGATAATGTAAATGCTGTGGTATGATTTTTGGGGGGAGGTACAGGTCCAGTATTTCTGAAATTGACAATTTTTTTTAATTTCCCTTAAGCCAGTATACTATTTTTCTTGTAAGTGTTCATAGTTTTTCTTGTGAGTGATACATGTTGTTAATGCAGTGTCTAAAGTCTATCAACAAATATTCCATATTGGGGGTAGTCATTGATGTATCTTTTGGTAATAAATATATGATGCCTTCTATTAAGAAAGATGAAGTAAGCCTTATGTCACAGAACAATATGGTATCTTATTAGTAATTCATGTACCACTGTGAAATATTTGAGATAAAAATTATATGTATTATCTAACCACATTTCTTTCCAGTTTTGTGCTCTCTTTCTAAGATGAAGGAACACTTCACTGTATCTGTCCTCCTTTTCTTGTTTTTTGTTTGTTTGTTTTTGTTATTTTTCCCCACTTGGGAGAAAAGGAAAGAGAAGGTAGGTAACAAGGTATTGCATGAAATTTGAACCAAATACACACCAACCCACCAGGAAATCAAGAAACTTCTTGACTGGATGAAAAATGGGTTTAGGGATTATAGAATATGACAATGAACTTGATATGAAACATTCAGGTAGATCATTAGAATCAGCAAGGAAGACTGTGATGAAACAGACTAGATTCCTTTCTAGAGCCATAAAGCATCTGTAATGATTCCTGGCTAGATTTGGTCACAAAGATCAAGTTATACCTAGGTAAAATTATATAATGAGAAAGGGAAAGGGAGCAAGGGAAGGAAACAAGTATTTATTAAGCTTCTACTATGTATTAATCTGTGCTAAGTGCTTTACAAAAAGAAGCTAGAAAGTTTGGATGCCATTGAATTTGAGATTAGGTGGTTTTATTTTATAGAGACTTCTTGTGATTATTATCAGGACAAGAGTAAAAAAAACTAAGATTTGATCAAAGAAGAAATGATAAACTTTTAAGAGTTTTGTTTTTTTTTTAAGCAAGTCAATGACATGGACAGGCCTATCATTAAAATATCACTTAGGCAGCTGAGTAGTGAATGGAGGGGATAAGTGAGAGGTTAGAAGCAAGGAGACCATTTAGGAGGGTACAATAGTCCAGGTGAGTGATGATGGGGTTCATACCTAGGTTGGTAGGTATATTAGTGTAAAAAAGGGACAGATGTAGGAAATGTTAAAGGTAGGATTGAGAAGACATAGAAATTGATTAGATATTGGGGGAGTAGCATGACAGAGTAAAGAGTAAGGATATTGGGAACATTGTAGAATAGATCAGGTATTACAGAATAAGTTGATGAAGAAACTGATTCCTCTCCTGATGGTAAAAATCTTTACCATTAAAATCACAAATAGAAGCACAAAGAATCTGAAAATGTAACAAAATAATTTGTCAATATATGAGTACTTATTAAGTGTACCATGTACCAGGAACCATGCTAGTTGTTAGAATTAGGCAGATAAATTATCCTGGCCCTAAAATAGCTGTGATTATAGAGAGAGAGAAACACCATGCACATACCATTTAGGATACAAATATAAATATAAGAGGTTTATGCAAATTAAAAATACGATAGTTTGTGATGGAGGGGACAAAAACAGGAAGAGAAAAATCAGGGAAACTCTAACATATTACCTAGCAAATGACCTGAGTCTTAAAAGAAGATGGATTATAGGGGGGAAAAGTAAAGAAAGGTTGCATTCTCAACATAAGGAATGACCTCTTGCAAAGACACAGAGGTGGGAGATGCAGTGTCATATGCAACAGCAAAAAAAGCCAGTTTGATTAGAATAAAAAGTATATGACAGATAATAATTTAAAATATAATAAAACTTGTCCGGTCAGTACAGAGCCAGGTGAGGAGAGGGGGAAATGGAGAGACTAGAGACACAGTCTTATTCCAGGTCAGATCTCTTCATTATTTCAGCATTAGTAATGAGTATTAATGCTAAACAAACAAATAAAGAGACAGTCAGAGAGAGAGAGAGAGAGAGAGATGGAGTCTATACAAGCTGGTTAGAGAAATCTACACAGAAAATAATTTAATTAGAATAACCTGTATTTATAGTAGTGATCACATCAAAGGATAGTTCTATACTAAGTAATCATAAATACAAAAAGTTTTTAAAATGAATATCTCAATAAATATAATGCATTTTTGCTAAAATATATCAAAATCACAATGAATATAGCTGTGGAATGATCAAAATATTATCAAAGTGTGTATTTTAAGTCAATAGCTAGCAACTCTACAAAAATAAGAGGATTTATGTAATTGACAATATTCATTATCCATTCTGAGCCTATACCAATACAATAAAAATGACAATAATACCAAAATTAATTTATAGATTGAATGATTAAGCAATCAAATTAAGGAAAGAATACTTTTTAAAGGTATGGGTGACTAGACCTGTTAACTTACTGATATAAGACACTCCCTTTATCAATACAAATTGGCACATTCTCTATCATTTTTTGTATTTTTATCTTTTTGTATATCCAATATTTAATACAGTGCTTGACATATAGTAGACATTTAATAATAAATATTTAATGATTGGTAAGTCTTCACAATTTTTTTAGAGAACTAAGATGTTATATGAGTTGAACAGATTCACAGAGGCAGTAAGTACCAGAGAAGCAATTTGAATTCATAGTTTCCTGTCTGCTAGTCTGGTTACCTATCCATTATATCATGTGTCCTCTCCATTTTAAAAATTAAGCAAAATTATAATTTTTTATAAAAACAAAATGTCTAGAATAATGAGGAAAAGTATATAAATGAAGAGTATATAGAATCATCAGAATTCAAATTATAAATTAAATCAGTACTTAACAATATTTGACACTAGTCAATGAGAAAAACAGAACATAAGTCATTATAACACATTTGATAAACAAAACACAGGAGCCCAGTGATTGATAAATCCAAAAATATAAATTACTGAGAAGATTACTCTTTTAATCATAATTGGAAAAAATACGGAAATTAGGTTTAGACTAATATCTTATACAGACAATGATAAGCTTGCTATGGATACATGATTTAAATATGAATAATTTTCCCTAATGGGAAAATCCTTGATCAAACAAGGGGTTGAGGAAAAAAAGACAAAATGAAAATTATAATAGTATATGTGAAAGAATAAAACCATTGAATAGGTAATTACAAAACAACTGGAAGAAAGGGAAATATTTGCATCATTTGTCATTGATAGAAGTCATATTCAAAGTACACAAGTTCACTCAAATATATTAAACCAAAGATCATTCCCCAATAGATAAATGATCAATGGATCTGAACTGCTTTCAAAGATTTTCAGGCTATACATTAAAACATAAAACCTAGAAATCACCCTTCAAGAAATTCTCAAGGAAAATTGCCCTGATGGTTTAGATCCAGAGGGCAAAATAGAGGTTGAAAGAATCCACCAATCACCTCCTGAAAAAGATCCCAAAAAGAAAACTCCCAGGAATATTATAGCCAGATTCCAGAATCCCCAGATCAAGGAGAAAATACTACAAGCAGCCAGGAAGAAACAATTTCAATATTGTGGAAACACAATCAGAATAGCCCAGGTCCTGGCAGCTTCTACACTGAGGGATCGAAGGGCATGTAATACGATATTCCAGAAGGCAAAAGAGCTGGGAATGAACCAAAGGGTCACCTACCCAGCAAAACTGAGTATTTTGTTTCAGGGGAAAATATGGTCATTCAGTGGAATAGAGGCCTTTCAAGCATTCTTGAGGAAAAAGCCAGAATTGAATAGAAAATTTGATATCCAGACACAAGAAGCAAGAGATGCCTGAGAAGGTAATCAGGGAAAAGAAATCAAAAGGAACTTATCAAAATTTAACTGTTTACATTCCTATATGGAAAAATAATAACTATGACTGATGACATATTTCTCAGTATGAAAATAATGGAAGAAGGGTGTATGGTCATATGAATACATATGCAAATGTGTGTATATATGTTTACAGTTATATATGGATAGAGGGCATAGCGTGAATTTGTTGGGAAGGAAGGATACTCAAGGGGTGAAACTATTTGGTGAGAGAGGAAAGTGGCAAGAGGAGACGGGGAAAGACAGGATAGGGCAAACTATCTCATGTAGAAGCAACGGGAAGTGGCTGCAGGGGAGGGGAAGAATAGGAAGGCAAAAAGGCAAAGCCACATTCTCATTGAATTTGGTTCAGGGAGAGAATGACATACATACTAAATGGGATATCTCAACCTGCAGCAGAATAGGGGGAAGGGGGATGAGAGGAGGGATGATGGATGGGAGGGCATCCTTGGGGGGAGGGGAGGTTGGAAGTACCCACTATAGAAGAGGGACAGGATCATGTAGGGAATGGACCAGGTGGGGGGTGGGATGAGTGGGAGGGAATTATAAGCAGCCTTGTACAATATATCTACTATGATAATGTTTTGCATAGCTAGACATGTACAACATCTACTGAATTACTTATCTCCCAAGAGGGAATGGGTGACAAGGGAGGAAGGAAATGGATCTGAAATTCGAGGTCTTAACATTAAATGTTTCAAATATATATAAATAATATTATTAATACTCTTTTGCTTGTAATTGGGAGATAAGATGTGCAGGCATTGGGACACAAAGATTCACCTTCCTCTAATGGAAAAGTCGAAGGGGGTATGGGAGAAGATAGGGGAGAGAGCAGATTGGAGGAAGCGATATCTTGTGGGACTGCTATTCTGGGAGGGTGGGTAGGGGAAAAACAGGGGGGAAAATAATTGTAACTCAATATCTGGCGGAAATGAATGATGTAAAACAGAAGTTAATAAAACATTTGAAAGAAAAAAAAACATAAAACCACACTTGCAATAATTAATCTAAAAGTAAAAGAAAATTAACACTCTGAGGTTTCTTATAGGAAAGAAGAGAGATAGTTCTTGAAAAAAATATGTTATACACGCACATATATGCACACATACCTCTGTCCATCAGATAAATTCATTGTATTAGATGTTTGGTTTTTTTTTAACTAAAACAAACAAATAAAAAGCATATTAATATTCCTCAGGGAGCGGCTAGGTGGCGCAGTGAGTAGAGTGCCGGCCCTGGAGTCAGAAGGGCCTGAGTTCGGATTCAGTCTCAGACACTTAACGCACACACAAAGAAAAACTTAGCCGTGTGACCTTGGGCTAGTTACTTAACCCCAATTCCCCTCCAAAAAAAAAAAAAAAAGATTCCTCAGTATTTGAGTGTACAAACAGTTAAAATAAATACAGATACAAAATACTGTGTCCTTTATTGAAATGGTTTCTAGGCTGACAGACTGGTTACTTATCCTTGTTTTATTTGAAGAGACAACTAGCTCTAGTAAAACTGTCAAGCTCTGTATTAACCTCTCTTGTTTCTATTCAGGTTCCAGAGGTGATTCATAAATTTCAGAATCACACATTTCATTCTTCTCATAAGGATACTGGACTAAGAGCCAGACCTCAGGTAGAATCTTGGTTGGTCATTAAGTGCTTCGATATTAATTCAACAATTATTTTCTTCTTCCTGTGCTGAAGTCAAGAGAGCAGAATGAGGAAAACAATTTATACTAGAACAAAAAGGAGCAACTCTGGTAGACTTGTGAACTCTGATTAATGCAATGATCAAGCACTATTTCATCAGAGGACTGATGACAGAGAAATGATAAACAAATGAGCACAATGGAATAAAAATCTGTGGGTGTGGCCAATGTGGGAATTTATTTTGCTTGACTGTGCTTATATGATACAAAAGTTCCTTCTTTATTAATTTTTAATGGAAGGGGGAGGTAGGAGGGATAAAAGCATATATTTAATAATCTAAAGAAATAATCATTTATTTTTAAAAATAATATGAAATATGGGATGGGGAAAACATGACTAGTAGAGAGTCTATATAGGGGGAAAAATGAGAGAGGTTGACTAGATGACCTCTAAGGTTATCTTTGTAACACTCTTTGTTCTTTCTTCTTAAATTCAGCATGTCCAAAATTAAATCATCTTCCTCTAAAAACCTGTCCATCCTTTCAACTTCTATATTGCTGTTGATGGCATCATAAATCTCACATAAATCCAGGATCAACACATGTCATGTGTAACTTTTCCCTGTCCTTTCCCATCAGTTTCTAAGTCTTCTGGATTCAACCTCCTCTTACCAACTTATAGCTTACTATCAAGCATGACAGAACAAGTCCTTATGATTGCTCTTATGAACTGCTGCATATTTCTCTCTCTTTCTCTAATCCTTTCATCAAATGTAGTGTTTTGCTTTTTTAAACTTCTAAGAGAATCTGAACAGCAAAATATTAAGAAATAGTGAGAGATATATAAAACATAAGGAAGGGAGTCAAAACTGTTAGTTTGGAGTAACAGAATCTTGATTCAAAATCCAGCTTTACTACTTACTATATTTGGGAAAGTTCTTGAGCCTCTCTCATTGTTTTTCCTCTCTAGAAAATGAGAAGGGTGGGGCACCTAGGTGGCACAGTGGATAGAGCACCGAACCTGGAGTCACGAGGACCTGAGTTCAAATCTGGTCTCAAACAGTTAACACAAAATTAGCTCTGTGACCTTGAGCATGTCACTTAACCCCAATTGCCCTAACTTCACCCCTCCAAAAAGCAAAAAAAAAGTGAGAAGGGTGGAATAGATCATCTCTAACTAATTCTAGGTATAAATGCTATGATTCTGTGATTTTATGTAGGACCTTGGCATTAAAGCAGAATAGTTTTAAAATAGATGTTAAAAATCAGTGGAAGAAGTAAATTAGGCTAAAACAACCAGATTTCTAACTAAATTTAAAAAATAGTAAAAATCAAAACAATATTTTACTGGCTAAGAAATAAAGTGGTGGATCAGTGGGATAAGGTACACAATACATAGTAAGAAATTACCATAGTAATAAAGTATTTGATAAATCCAAACTTGCAAGCTTTGTTGCAAGAACTCACTATATGGGGGGTAGAGCCAAGATGGCTCTTCCACAGCTCTCCAGACCACACAAACCAGACCACACAAACCATGTAAAAGGTGTACTGTGAACAACCTCTGGAGATCCACCATCCACAGAACGACACAGAGAAGATAACCTCCCACTGAGGGCAGCCCAGCAGGGACCAGCCAGCACAGCATGCTGGGAACCGACAGCCCAGCACTCTGGGAGTCGAGCCTAGGCCCCGCTGAGTCATGGTTTTACCCCAGGGCAGCCAGGCCAGAAGCCTGCTGGAGGACATCCCAGAAGACCAACAGCTGTGGCGATTCCAGAATTATCAACAAAGATACTCCTAGGACAAAGTGAGAGGTTAGTGCCCTATGGACTTTGGGACCAGTACTTGGGGAAAGTGTCAGGCTTCTTCCCCTGGGGGTGAGAAGCAGCTGAGGAGCCTCAGCACAGAAGCCGTTTTGCAGCTTCAGTTGCAGCTTCAGCTCCTGGCCTTCGAACTCTAGGGGGAACAGGAGGAGGACTGTGAGGTCAGAAATCCTGCACCAAAAGCCCCAAATGAAAATACGAGCAGGTTACAGGCCATAGAGGACCTTAAGAAGGATTTTGAAAACCAAATAAGAGAAGTGGAGGAAAAATTGGGAAGAGAAATGAGAAGGATGCAGGAAAAGTATGAAATGAGAGTCAACAGCCTGACTGAGGAAAATAACACCTTAAAAATAGACTAACTCAAATGGCAAAGGAGGCCCAAAAGGGCAATGAGGAGAAGAATGCCTTTAAAAGCTGAATTTGCAAGATGGAAAAAAAAATCTCAAAAGCTCACTGAGGAGATTCATTCCTTCAAGGTTAGACTGGAGCAAATGGAAGCTAGTGACTTTATGAGAAATCAAGATGCTGTTAAACAGACCCAAACAAATGAAAGAATAGAAGGCAATGTGAAATATCTCATGGGAAAAACCACTGACCTGGAAAATCGATCCAGGAGAGATAATTTAAAAATTATTGGACTAACTGAAAGCCATGACCAAAGAAAGAAGCTAGAAATCATCCTTCAAGAAATTCTTAAGGAAAATTGCCCTGATGTTTTGGACCCAGAGGGGGGAAATAGAGGTTAAAAGAATCCACTGATCATCTCCTGAAAAAGATCCCAAAAAGAAAACTCCTAAGGATATTATAGCCTGGTTCCAGAATTCCCAGATCAAGGAGAAATATTACAAGCCTCCAGGAAGAAAGAATTTCAATATTGTGGAAACACAATCAGAATAGTCCAGGACCTGGCAGCTTCTACACTGAGAGATCGAAGGGCATGGAAAATGATATTCCAGAGGGCAAAAGAACTGAGAATGAAGCCAAGGGTCACCTACCCAGCAAAACTGAGTATTTTGTTTCAGGGGAAAATATGGTCATTCAGTGGAATAGAGGACTTTCAAGCATTCTTGAGGAAAAAAACAGAGATGAATAGAAAATTAGACATCCAGACACAAGAAGCAAGAGATGCCTGAGAAGGTAATCAGGGAAAAGAAATCAAAAGGTACTTATCAAAGTTGAACTATTTACATTCCTATATGGAAAAACAATATCTGTGACTGATGAAACCTTTCTCAGTATGAAAATAATTGAATAAGGGTATATGGGCACATGAATACATATGTGAATGTGTGTATATATGTTTACAGGTATACATGGATAGAGGGCACAGGTTGAATTTGTTGGGAAGGGATGATACTTAAGTGTGATGTTAAGAGGTGAGAGAGGTATGTGGCAAGAGAAGATGGGGAGAGACAGTGTGGGGTAAACTATCTCATGTAGAAGAGGCAAGGGGAAGTGTTTTCAGGGGAGGGGAAGAACAGGAAGGCAAAAAGGCAAAACCATATTCTCATTGAATTTGGCTCAGGGAGAGAATGACATGCATATTAAATGGGATATCTTACCCTGCAGAAGAGTAAGGGGAAAGGGGATGAGAGGGGGGATGATGGAGGGGAGGACAGTCTGTGGGGAGGGGAGGTTGGAAATACCCACTTTTGAAGAGGGACAGGATCAAAGTAGGGAATGGACCAGGTGGGGGGTGGGATGGGTGGGAGGGAAATATAAGCAGTCTTTTACAATATATCTACTATGGTAATGTTTTTCATAGCTATACATGTATAACACATACTGAATTGCTTATCTTCCCAGATGGAGTGGGTGACAATGGAGGAAGGGAATGGATCTGAAATTCGAAGTTTTAAAATTAAATGTGTCAAATATATTTAAATACTATTATTAATACCATTTTGCATATAATTGGGAGATAAGATGTGCAGGCATTGGGGCACAGATATTCACCTTGCCCTAATGGTAAAGTCAAAGTGGGTATGGGAAAAGATATGGAAGACAGCAGATTGGATGAGGGGATACTTTGTGAGACTGCTATTCTGGGGTGGTGGGTAGGGGAAAAATGGGGAGAAATTGTAACTCAAAATATGACGGAAATGAATGATGTAAACCAGAAGTTGATAACGCATTTTTAAATAAAAAATTTTAAAAAAAGAAGAAAAAGAACTCACCCTATGATGAAAATTATTGGCAAATTGGAAAGTAGTCTGGCAGAAACTAAGCACAGACCAACATGTCACACTGTATAGCCAGATAAACACAAAATGGGTACAAAGTTTATATATAGAAGGTAATATAGGATTAGCTAGGTGGCACAGTGATTAGAGTCCTGTCCCTGGAGTCAGCAGTACCTGAGTTCAGGTTAACTTAACACACTCAACACATACACATACACACACACACACACACACACACACACACAAAACCTAGCTGCGTGACCTTGGGTAAGTTACTTAACCCCAATTGTCCTCCAAAAAGCAAAAGTAGAAGAAGAAGAAGAAGGAGGAGGAGGAGGAGAAGGAGGGGGAGGAGGAGGAAGAGAAGGTAATATAGACAAATTAGGAGGGCATGGGGAAAAAATACCTGTCAGATCTATAGATAATGGATGAATTTATAAATAAACAAGAGATAGACAATAAAAGGAAATTAAATGGATAATTTTGATTACATTATTTTAATTGCACTTATAAAATCAATGCACCCAAAATTAGAAGGAACAAAGAAACTGAAAAAAAAAAGTTAAAGCAAATTTATCTGGTAAAGACCTCATGTCTCAAATATTTAGCAAACTGAGACAAATTCATAAAAATAAGAGACATTTCCCATTTGATAAATTGTTAAAGTTTATAAACAGGTAATTTTCAGAAAAAAATCAAAGGTATTTATAGTCACATAAAAATGCTTCAAATCACCATTGATTATAGAAATGAAAATTAAATCAAATATGAGGTATCACTTCACACATATTAGGTTGGTGAACATAGAAAGGGAAAATGATAAATGCTAGTGAGGACATGGAAAAAAAAAGTAGCACCACTAATGCACCATTGGTGGAGTTGTGAATTGGTCTAGTCATTCCACAGAACAATTTGGAACTATAAGCAAAGGACTATAAAACTGTGCAATCCCCTTGTCTCTACAATACCACCACTATATCTTGCATCCCAAAGAGATCAAAGAAAGAGGAAAAGGACCTCTTTGTAGAAAAATATTTATAGCAGCATTTTTTTTGTGGTGGCAAAGAATTAGAAGTTGAGGGGATACCCATCAAATGGGGTAACTGGACAAGTTGTGGTATAATATTGTGATGGAATACTATTTGAGGAGAAGGATGGCTTTAGAAAAACCTGGGAAGAATTATATAAATGGACACAAAGTGAAATGAGTAGAACCAGGAGAAAAGTGTACATAGTAACAGCAATATTGTAATAATAATCAATAGAGAAAAAAACCTATCTGCTGTGATCAATACAATAGTCTAACACAATTCCAAAGGGCTCATGGTGAAAGAAATGGTATCCACCTCCAAAAATACAAATGATAAAATCTGAGTGCAGATCAAAGCACGATTTTTTTACTTTCTTTTTCTTCATTTTTGAAACATGGATAATATGGAAACATCATTTCACATGTATAATATTTATTGTATTGCTTGTCTTTTCAATGCATAGTGGAGGGGCAAAAGGGAGGGAGAGAATTTAGAACTCAAATATTTCTTTTTTTTTTTTTTACTGTTCAACTGACTATTTATGGAGGAGAAAATGCAGCAACAATGACTCACAAATTGAATCACAAAGAAACTTGAAATTTTTCTTTTACCTCAATATCTAGGTGACTCTTGTCCTGAGGATGGCTGAGGCAACCTAAATTTCAAAAGATCCAGGTTAAAATCTAAGAAGGTGTAGGTGTTGTAGTTATGATGTTGAAGTTTCTTGTAGGTAGAATTATCAAATACCTCAGCATTTTCAATGCTCCAATATGATGCCTTGATTTTTCAACTTTACTGCCAACCCTTGAAAGACTTCTTCCTTTGCACCAGTGTTTACTGCTGGCACATCTTCCTCTAAAACATCTTCTTTGGTCTGAGGAGAAGGTGCTTCCAAATTTAGGATGGGTATCTTTTCCTCCAAAATGTCTTTGTTTTCAAAACTATGTTCTGTAAAATCACCATCTGTTGGTTTCTCTTCCATGTTTTCTTCCTTCACTATGTCTAACTTGGTTAATGATCCTCCTTCCATTTGGTCAGATAACTTCCTGTGAATTTCAACTAGCTTTTGGTTTTCTTTAGTAATTTCATTCAACTTAAATATAGAATTCTGCATTTGTGCTTCTTTTGTACTCTGCTCTCTAAAAGATTCTATTACTTGCGGTTTGGGTATTTTAGGCTCTTTATGGGCTTCTGATTTCTCACCAGTCAATTTCATCTCTGACTGATGAGGTTTCTCCACAAGTGTGGAGTCTGTGTGTGCTTTCTGGGACTGGTTTTTCTTGGTTAATTTCAAAGTTCTTTGGGTCCTAGTCTCAGAAGTATCCCATTGTGGAAACTCTCCTTTGGTTTTGACAGGAATCTGAGGTTTCAAGACAATTGCTGAGACACTATCTTCTTTATCAGAATCTGAATCAAATGATGATAAATCACCATCAACTGGTTTCTGGATCTGTTGGTGGCTTGCTAAATAAGTATCCTTTGCTGTAAGTGAAAAAGTTGAAACTCGTTGAGGAAACTCTACTACAGTTTTTCCTGGCAAAAGTTTCCCGATTTCTTCATCTGTCTGATGTTCGATGTCTTCAGAGTTAATATTAACTATGGTCTCCCCTTTATTCACAACTGATGGATAAGAATTATGTGACGACAAATTTGGGGGCAATTCAGTTTTTTGGGATGGTAATAGCTTGACCCCTTCCTTTGGTTCCACTACATGTTTTGGTGGCTGTTGCATTTTGGACTTCTTCATTGCCTCCTGATTTCGTAGAGAGAAAGGCTGTTGAAGCAAATTCTCGAAGCTGCCATTCTTTTAGTTGTATAGTCTTCAGTACCCCCCCCCCTCGGCCAAGTCCCACAACAGAGGAAAAGGCCATGATGGTAGAGTCGGGGGGACTCTAAACTAGGTTAACCCATCCAGAGGACGTCTGCTACTCAAATATTTCTTTAATTAAATGTTTAAAATGAATGAATGAATTTTTAAGATGGTAACTTCCCCCACCATGGAAATAACATGGGAAAACTGGTGGTTTGTCAATAATAGCAAAAGTGGAGAAAGAGTAGCAGCATTCATTCAGGTCTTGATTCTTCCACCAGTCAGGAAAGAGGATTCCTATACCTCAGTGTTTATGACAAGAAGGCAGCCCTTACCATAGGCTGGTTTTGAAAGACGTTCGAGCCAAATGCTCTTGTGTTTATTTTTAGAACATCAAATATTTGGTCTACTTGGCTTTGAATCTCTTAAAATGAAAGAGTTAATCAATCTTTCTGAAAATGGCAACTTTTTCAGATCTCCAGATCTTTGTCTGCATAAGTGCTAAGAATGCTAATTGAGAAGGAAGAAGGTAAATGCTTCAGCTAGGAGGTGGGGGTTAATGGAATATGTTGACTATTCTGTGACAGAGAACTGGGTTCTGGTGCTGGCTTTTCTGCTACCTATTTTTCATTTTGCTTTTCTTCTCCTGCATTTATCTCTGATTCCTTTTATTTAAAATTAAGGAGTTGAAGAAAATTATCCTTAAGGTTTACATGTAGATCTATAGTTCTGAGATCCTTTTCCAGATCAGACATTTTGTGTTCTATAACTCTAAGGTTCAGCCTAGTTCTCATATTGTATGGTTTAAGTCCCTTTGCAACTCCAAAGTGCTACAGTTTATCCAAAATATTAATTTAACTTCGAAGACATATCACTCAAGGAAAACTAATGCTGTGACCTTTGTCATTTTGCAGGGGGAAGATGTTTCTTTAACTTTACATAATGAGTTCTCAACTTGGGGTGGGTAGTCTCATAAATTCATATACAAATCCATGCATGAACATATTTTTGTATGTTTATAATACACATGTCTATGAATGTGTACATGTGTATATATCTCTACATGTATACATGTATAGTATTCAATATGCAAGCATTTAGACCATAAATATCAGTGTGCATATACATGTGCATGCATACAATTATAAGCATTTACACAGTATATGTATACATGAACATCAGTATATGCACATATATACCCATATGTTTGATAACTGATTTCCAATATGTTTTGTTTTCTTTGTAATATTAACTATTTTATTTTATTTCTTTAAGAGATAGGTTAGCTTAACCTGACTATCAATAACATTTGCAAAAAAAAAAAAAAACACCTTAAGAATTTGGAATAAAATAACATGTTTCCACTAATCAGTCTAGGCACATGCGTGTGCATGTAGCAAGGGCCATCCCATAGAGCATGTTCAGAGTTGCCCTTCCTGGTTCTTTTTAACCATAGGGGTGTTTTGGGCCTGCCTCTAGCCATATATGACTCAGGTCTAAAGGGCTTGCCATTTCAGATGACAAAGTGTCCCCTTATTTATAGACTGAGAAGGAACCAGGGAAGCTAATAACTTGGAAGAGATTTAAAAGGTAGCAGTCATACCATCAGTTCTATTCCTTTCCAGTTGCAAATCATACCAGGACTGTTGTTAGCCACTTTTGCCTCTAGAGTCAATAAAGGTTGTCTTTTTTGGTTTCCAAAATGTCAGTCTGTTAACCCTGAGGCAAATATCACTGGTTTCAGGCCCCTAAGCTCTGGTGTGGTAAAATGGAATAAGGGAAAGACAACTTTGAGCCCTCATTACCTATTTGTGAATCTGTGAATATCACTTTTGAGCCACTTTGTAAGAACCTTGGGTACCCCAGTTTGACCAACACACTAATAAGATATTTACTTTCTCTAAGAGAATCACGATCTTTTGTTTCAAATCTCCAAATGTGACCACAATGGATTTAAAGACATAAAAGAATCCAGGAGAAAGGAAACAAGTATTTATTAAACACCAACTACATTTCAGGCTCTACATTAAGTATTTAATGAATATCATATCTTTTAATCCTCGTAACAACTCTTTGATGTAGGACCTATTATCATCCCCATTTTACAGTTTAGGGAACAGGGGCAAGTGAAGTTTAAGTGACTTGCACTACTAGGAAGTATTTAGGGTCAGATTTGAACTCAGGTCTTTTTAACTCTAGAACCAGTGCTCTATCGACTGCACCACCTAGCTTCCTTGTGATAAGATCTGCATTCATGCTTAAAGTTTGACATTTCTTAACTTCACCTTTCTGAATCTCATTTTCTTATGGTGGAAAAATCAGTATTGCAACATTTGTGCTATTTATTTGGCACTCATTGTTAGGAAAGCACATTTGAAAACAATAAATCTTTAGAGAAACCTGTCCTTTCTATTTTATTTTTTTACGTTGAACTTTGCCTTTGCCTAATATAAACCCAATTTCATTCAGAGGCAAATCATGTGATCAAAATGAGTGTAGCTAAAAATAATCTTAGATACCATTTAATCCAACCTCCTTATTTTATAGAGAAACACATTTTCAGAGATATAAAGCTGCAAGGTCAAGATCAGGGAATAACTGAAGCTGAATCAAACCTCCTAAGTTCGCTGATTTGAATTTCATTTCATTCCTCTTTCCATTTGTTCATGTTTAGTCATTTTTCAGTGTGTTTGACTCTTTGTGGACCTATTTGAAATTTTCATGTTAGACACTGTGATGTTCCATTTCCTTCAGCTCATTTTATATATGAGAAAACTGAGGCAAACAGGGTTAAGTGACTTGCAGAGGGTCATACAACTAGTAAGTGTCTGAGACCAGATTTGAACTCAGGTCTTCCTGACTTCAGACCTGGCATTCTATCAATCGAACCACATACCACTCTCTCCGTTACTTTATGTTACCAGTTTTCTTCTTGGAGCCACAGTTTTCTTATCAATAAGTTGAGAGAATGCTGCTGGTATCGCCAAACTGAAGGGCCATTATGAATAAGGATCTTTGTATGTCTAGATAAATGATTACCAGAGTAAAGCATTCATAAAAATTAGCAATAGAATAGACTCCAAATAGACTTCTTAAGAAACTGAAAGACATCACTAAATTCTATGTGTGTGTGTGTGTGTGTGTTTGGGGGTGTGTACATGAAGATTAAAATTAATCAATTCACTGTAGCTGCATTCCACTCAGATTTCTCTATTTAAGATATGTGGTATGCCAAGAGAGAGAAGTACAGAAAGAGAAATACAGATTGTTTTTGAAACTATAACATGAATATGGTTGTAATTTTAATGTTTCTTGATGGAAAAAAGGTCATCTTTGGAGATGTTGGGTTTTGCTTAAGGTCATTTCAGATTGAGATATCTGCCTGCTTTTGACATTTCATCTAGGGTAGGCACAACTATTCTGACACATGAAATGGGTTCTTTACAAATCCAGTGGCTAGTTCTATCAACTTCTGTTATTTTTACAAAAAAAGGAATATGCACTGATTACAAACAAGGCTTCATACTCTCTTGGCAGCCTGGGATATAGTTTGAAGAGACAGATTTTCTTCCTTTCATTCTTTCTTTTTCTTTCTTTCTTTTTCTTTCTTTTTTACTTCCCTTCTTCCTTCTCCCCTTCCTTCCCTCTTATTTTTTTCTGTCTTCCTTCCTTCCTTTCTTTCTTTCTTTCTTTCTTTCTTTCTTCCCTCCTTTTTTCCTTCCTTCCTTTCTTCCTTTCTTCCTTCCTTTCTTTCTTTCCTTCTTTCTTTCTTTCTCTTTTTTCATTACTTCCTTTTCTCCCTACTGTCCTTTTATTCCTTGTTTATTTTCTTCCTTTAAAAAATAGATAGTACCATCTTTCAAAAATAAAAATACAAATATCAGCATCTTAGTCTGAAAAAATGAGAATATACTGATTCACTGGATTGAATTAATGACTGTGTTAAAAAAAATAGCAAGCCATACATGTCTAATAATTTCCCACATTTCTATAACACCATAAAATTTACCAAATGCTTTCTTCATAAAAACCCTATGACATTGGTAAGCACAAGTATTATTAGTATTGTTTTACAGATGAGGACATTTGCTCAGGGATATGCACTTATTTAGCAGCTGAGTTAAGATTCAACCTCGTATTTCCAGCATTTTTTCCACATACCTTAAACTGGTTTTCATTTTATCACAAGGCTTCATTTTAAAAAGGTGCAATGTTTCTTTCCTTCAAAAAAGTGATACAAGGAATTTTACTCTAAAGAAGCTCTCTCATTGCTCTCATATTATTTTTAATAATAATAATATTTATGTAGGTTTTAAGATCTAAAATTTTATTTTTCATTTGATCTTCATAACAACTCTAGGTGGGAGATGCTATTATTAATCTACATTTTACAGGTAAGGCCATAAAGGCAAGGGAAGGTTAAGTGACTTGCCCAGAGTCAAATAGCTAGTAAATGTCTGAAGCCAGAGTTGAACTCACATCTTCCTGACTGCAAGTCCAGCACCCTTATCATCATCATTCTAGCTGACCCATAATGACAAGGGTCATATTAATGATGATAAAAATAATACTAAAAATAAACCAATGAAAAAGCAAACTCATTTTCTATGTCATAGGGGAAGGGGAGTTGAAATGCCATTCAAGGTAATATGTAATATAAATTTTGCATACCCAACGATTGCTATGGTAGCTGCAGAGGCCTGGAAGGAACTTTGAAATACTGAGCAACTGGCCTCTGGTAATACTACTGATTTTGTTAGCACCTGTGCCAAGTAAAATCAAACTCCTTCCTATGGATATAAGCAAAAGATACGGTGGCATAAAGTTACAACCTGGCCCTATTCAGAGCCATCATGATGATCAGTTTGATGAAGGAATGAGTACATACACCTTTGTGTTCTGCTACCATAAGATGACCAGTTAGACTCGACTAAATATGAAATGCCAATATTCCATCTGCTAGCAATGCTCTGCCACCAAAAGGTGCATCAATACCATGTGTTTGTATGAAATGGGCTGACAATATTAATGGTTTTATGCAAGCAATACTCCAACAGAACAAAAATGTGAAAAAAATAATTTCCCAGTTGGAGACAAGGATCGCATACTGCTTGGAGTTAATACTACTCTCATCTCCAAGATACATGGCAATATGTTGCAGATCAATGGAAGGCAATCAAAAGAAATCACTTTGTCCTATTCAGATTAGATGGAGTGAGGGCAGAAATAGCAGACTTCTTTAAATTTAAAGAAGGAATGGCTAAATCACCTGAAAGCCCCAAAAATCTATGCTTCTCTGCTCAGTACAAACCTCAGAAGTATGACTGAATAATGTAATGAATGGTGAAAATAATGCTAATATCTGAAATAATTTGAAGATGAATTTACTTAAAATTAAATTTCAAAAAGCCCCTCCTAAGTTTCTTATCATGAATCAACTAATAATGATGGTTATTATGGTTATGATAATGATGGTGATTATGGTTATATTAATAATAGTGATGATGATAATCAATGTTGAATAATTATTATTGAAACAATAATAACTAGCATTTATTTATAACTAGCATTTATTTATAAATAGTATCTTGCTTGATCTTCACAATAACCAAGGGAGACAGGTATTTTTATTATCTTTATTTTACAGTTGAGGAAACTGAGGCAAAGAGGTTAAGATACTCACTTAAGTTCACAACATTTAATAGTACATTTCTTAGGCTGGCTTTCATCTCAGGTCTTCCTGATTTCAGGTCCAGTATTCTCTCTACTATACAACTTATTAAAACAGTACTTCATTGCAGCTGATTATTTACTATGACTATCATGAACAAACATAATGTTTGATTAAAACTATAAAACGCATTTTGGGAACATCAGAAAACCTATGCTATGACTATTGCTATGAAAACAACCAAAAGAAAGGGAAGCTACTTAAGAACGCTCTTAGTAACAAAAGTTAAGATATTGGAATATACAAAGGATACCTAACCCATACATGCAGCAGCAAATTTTAAAAGCCATGTTATCCATTTAAAAGCACAGTGGAATGAGTGCTCAATGTAAATGTAGGAAGACCTGAGTTCAAATCCTACCTCTAACTCTTACTAGCTATGTGACCTTTGTGAGTCACTTAACCTCTGCTTAGTTTTCTTGCCTGTAAAATGGGGATAATAATGGCACCTACCTCCCAGGGTTCTTGTGAGGATCATATGACATCATATTTCTAAAGACCTTTGTAAACGTTAGAGCACAATGCTAACTATTATTACTAAATACAATTGAAAATAAAGGTATATAATACAATCTGGAAAAAAAAACAAGTATATTAGCAATTTTTGATGTGATACAAAGACTGAAAGAAACAGCAAAGGCAAATTAAATAATACAATGTCAATCAAGAATTATACTAGAGAAGCTAAAAAAACAAAGGAATACAGTGGAGAAATTTTCTGAAGATAAAAAGTGTGGGAAATGTCTGGTCAACTATATATTCACAATAATTGTAAGACATTGAAAGTACAAGCTAGGTTAAATTAAAAACAGAGAACTTTAATAACATTAATATAATGAATGACAGAAGGTATTTGATATAAACTCTAGGTTTTTTCAAAACCTTGGAAATTCATATCCCAATAAGATCCATTATTATTCATTCAAGTGTTTTACAGTGATGTAGGAATTTCTAGTAAATGACTTTACCACCTTCCTCCCTGATAAAAGCTTGATTCTATCTTTCTTATCAGAAAGCAATACATATTTATTATTTAAAAATTAGAATACCAAAAATCCCTCCAATTTAGGCCAATTATGTGTTTAAGTATTTAAGTGTAAACTTAGAAGGCAATATATTTGCTGACATGCAAAAAGGGGTATAATAAACACTGAAGTATTGACTCCATGATAATTAAATAAATCATTGGAAGCACTATACTGTAACTTATATACCACCTTTATCTACCTTTGCTTCAGTTCTGCACTCATGGCTTGGTCTTGTATTATAAATATATATACATACATATATATTTGTAATATATATGAAGATACAAGCCCATAAAGAACATCAGGGTATTTGGTATCCATATAGAAAATCATTCTCAATTTAAAACCTGTCATGAACCAAATAATCTCAAGAACAAAAATAGATTATCTTCCAGGAATACAGTTTAAACCTGCTCTGGTTCTGCCAGCATTAAATCTATTAATATTAACTTAATTTGAACTAAATATCACTGTCCTGATTGGTAACTGACTACTTCTATTGGACCACTATTTCAAGAAACCCCAACCATGCTTTATTTTTTTGAGGGGAGAAAGCAAGGCAATTGGGTTTAAGTGACTTGCCCAAGGTCACACACACAGTAAGTGTGTCAAGTTTCTGAGGCCAGATTTGAGCTCAGCTCCTACTGACTCCAGGGCCAGTGATCTACTCATTGCGCCACCTAGCTGCCCTCCAAGCATGCTTTATGATATTCTCTTCTCTCCAGTCTGCTCCTTGACATCTTTGATAGCTGCCTTGCTTCACACACCAGAGATCATGCATCAAAGGTTTTAGCATTTTTACCTTTTTAAAAATAAATTATTTATTTATTTAAAGCTTTTTTTTAATTTGGATTTTGAATTCTTCCCTTTTTTCTTACCCCTCCCCCACCTATTGAAAAGGCAAGCAATGTGATACCAATCATCCATGTGAGATCATGCAAAAAATATTTCTATATTTGCCATACTGTAAATAGAAAAGCAAAAAAATAAAAAATGAAAAATTATACTTTAATCTGAACTCAGAGTTCATCAGTTCTTTCTGTGGAGAGAGATAGCATTTTTCATCAGGAGTTCTTTGGAATTGTCTTAGATCATTGTATTGATCAGAATAGCTAAGTCTTTCACAATTGAGCATTATTACAATATTGCTGTACAATTATCTCCTGGTTCTAGTCACTTCACTTTGAATCAGTTCATATAAGTCTTCCCAGTTTTTTCTGAAACCATTCCCCTTATCATTTCATATTACATAATAGTATTACATCATAATCATACACCGCAACTTGTTTAGCCATTCCAAATTCATGGGCATCTGTTCAATTTCCAATTCTATGACACCACGAAAAAGAGTGGTTATAAATATTTTTTGTATGATAAGGTCCTTTTCTTTTTCCTTTGATTTCATTGGTATGTTGAGTCAAAAGGCATGCCCAGGTTTATAGCCCTTTGAACAGTCCCTTAATCTTAAAGACAGTATGGTGATAAGATCAATGAATTTAAAGTCAGAGTGCCTGGGTTTGAATCTTACTTCTGATACTTACTAGCTGGTCACTTAAAGTCCCTGGACCTCATTTTGTTCACCTGTAAAATAGGGTTGAAATAAATGGTCCCTCATGTTCCTTCTATCTTGAAAATTGTTGGGGCGGCTAGGTGGCGCAGTGAATAGAGCGCCGGCCCTGGAATCAGAAGGACCTGAGTTCAGAGCCGGCCTCCAACACTTAATCCACACAAACAAAAACCTAGCCCTGTAACCCTGGGCAAGTTACTTAACCCCAATTGCCCTAAAGGGGCGGCTAGGTGGCGCAGTGAGTAAGAGCGCTGGCCTCGGAGTTGGGATGACCCGAGATCAGATCCGGCCTCAGAAAATGAGTACTCACGCATAAATAATGACTAGCTGTGTAACCTTGAGCAAGTTACTTAACCCCAATTGCTTTTAAAATTAAAAAAAAAAAGAAAATTGTTATTGTCTGATGATTTCTGGAATTTTGTCACTGTAAATCCAGTGTCCTAATTAATAATTTATTCTTCTTCCCTAATAGTTTAGGAAAGTCCCAGCCACAATACACACTACTTTTTATACTCTGGCCAGCTGCTAAACAGTGAAATGATCCCCATACTATTTCATACCTCTGACCCCTTTGTTACCACAATAAAATAAACTCTACCACTGTTCCTAGACAGGGTATATAAATATACTCTGCTGTAACCCTACTTTACATATTCAGGACTCTTTCACCAAAGTTTCCCTTCCTTACCACAAGTACTGCCCCACCCCACCCCCATATAAGTTCCTTTCAGGAAGACAGGGTCCTTTTGTTTTTGTATTTGAATCCCTAACACTCAGTCCAATATTTATCTCATAGTAAGTCCTTAATTAATGTTTTGAAATCCATCTATTCAAAAGGAAATCAATCAACAAGCCTTTTAAGCTCTTACTATGCTCTAGGTACAAAAAGAAGCAAAATAATGGTCCCTGCCCTCAAGGAGCTCACATTTTAATGGAGGAAACAATACAAATAACTGTGCATACAAGATACATAGAATGTAAATAGAAGGTAATCTGAGGAGGACATTAACTAGCAATAGAGTAGATGGAGGGTGATGGAGGAATATTCCTTCAGAAGATGGAATTTTAACTTAGTGTTGACAGAAACCAAGGAGTTTGTGGTGAAGAGGAAAACTATGTCAAAAATGAGGGAATAATTAATGAAAAGGCAGATTTGGAGAATGGAGCTTACTATACTAGTACTAGCGGGAAGGTAAATTGATGAATCATAGATTATACAGAGGATAGTAAAGTGTAAGAGGACTGAGAAGGTTGGAAGAAGGCATACTAAGATATCACATTAATCATTAGATGACATTAAGTTAGACTGAATGGAATAGGATGGTAAATAGCTACTTCATATCATTAAAATTTTCTTTCATTATATCCAAATATCACTTGGGCTCAATAAGTATTAAATTCTTAAGGTATGCAAAGAAATAATAGAGATTGAAGGGTAAGGTGATACAGTCACCTTTACTGCAGAGGTCCAGTTGAACCAATGAATAAAGGCAATATCCAAAACCACTTTGGTTTTCTCCACAAAAAACAAAAAACAAACAAACAAAAAAAACACATTACACATTAGTCTCTCAAGAAGTTGAGGCTGAGTGTACTAAGAGACTCGCCAGCATCTTTAAATGAAAACTAAACAGAAGTACACATTTAGAGCAATTAAAATCAATACAATACCAGTCTTAAAAAATGTTACTCTGCTCTTAAGCTTATTGGAATTTGATGGTGTTGTGATTTATATCTTGCCAGAGGACCAAGATGGCTCTGGTGGAGAAAGTAAGGCTGGTGACTTTGCACAGCTCTCTGTTACTTAAATCCACCTGATATCATGGTCCTCTTCAAGAATGAAGGACAAACAACACTAGTCCTCTTTCTCCTATAAGACATTTAAATGGATTTTCTTACCTTGTACCATAAATAAAATGATCAACACATGCCTCATTTACGTCTGTACAAAATGTAGACGAAGATTTCCAAAGTCTTATTTTAATAATAACAGTTCACATTTATATATCACTTTATGGTTTTATAAAGGTCAAATCCCTGAAGTTCTTAGGGGCCTATAAAGCATCAAATAGGAGAAGGAATAATAATCACCATAATAGCTGTTACACAGTTCACAAGTTGCAAACAACTTTTACACAAGTTTCCCATATGAGCCTCAAAACAAATTTGTGAGCACAGCAAAACAGGAATTATTATCATTCCTAATGTATCCATGAGTAAATCAAAACTGTAAGAAGGAATTAAATACCTTAAGGACAAATAGATAGTGGAGGAGCAGGAATCCAAACTTCTATCTTCTGACTCCTCTTTTGAAATACCTGTGGGTTTCCATGTATGCCAATTTCTTCTATTTGACACTAGTATTCTTCACAAATCATAAAGAAGAACGAGTTTTGTAGCTGGAATTGACATTCTTGAAAATATATCATTATCTAGGAATATCTTCTCATTTCTCACCTGACTCTACTTCTCTGGGACCTCTCTCATCCAGTATCGCTGCCATCCCATTCTTCCCACACTCTTGATTTTTAGCTTCCTTTTGTGTTTTCTTACCACATTAGATTATAAACTCCTTGAGGGCAGCAAGCTGCCTTTCTTTTTTCTAATTTTTATCTTCAACTTTTAGCAGAGAACCTGACATATAGTAAGCACTAGTTTCAAATCTGTCACTTCAACAGCGAAAGAAACTGAAGTCTAGAGAAGTGAAAGAGTTTATCCCAAGTCTACACATAGTAAGAAGAAAAAGTGAGATTCCAACATTCTTTCTTCCTTCAACAGAAAAATCCCTGAAATAGCTGAAGGGCTTCCTTAGCCTAACTTTCAGATTCCTGGTTTTATTTTTATTCTGGTAAGCACATTTATTTGATAGATCTTAGTGTTGTTTTGGGTCTCCGAAAAAAAAAAAAAAACTACAACAACCTACAATTCCCTACCACCTTCACTGTCATACATATACCTAACCACTTGGCTTTTCCCCTTCCCCATCTTCCTTCTGGTTGGACTGTTTGGTAACTGTTCTCTATAAGTTAGCATAGTAGAAAGAGCACTAGAATTGGAATTAGAAAACTGGGGTTCAAATTCTGGTTCTGACACTTGTAAGCTTGTGACCAGAGGCCTTTAGTGGCTTAACCTCTCCAGGTCTGTTTCCTCAGCTGCAAATTGAGCATAGATATTGGACTAGATGGCATCTCTCTGCTTCTACCTCTGACATTCTATGTGTTGTATCCTAAAATCACTTCCAGTTCTAGTATTCTAAAGGCCCTTCTAACCCTCATAGTCTGTAAGAAAGCAGGAATGAATCTTTAGATATCATTTTCTATTATGGAAAAACAGAAAAGGTTTAATAACATCATCAGTGAAAAGTAACATAGGCTATTTAGACCCTACCAATTTTCTCCCTTTTGCTCTCCCCACCAATGCCCATGTCCTCACAGCAATAATAGAGTACACTGTATACATCAATGTTTCTTACAATAATGATTGTGTGGTCCAATATATCAGGGGGAAGTAAAGACGTATGGCAGTTATCCAGACCATGGAGGTATACAGGTGCTGGCACCTTGGATGGGAGCCATATGTCCCTGAGGCTCTAAAGAGGCTAATATCCAGGTGTAACTGCTTCAGTGTCAAAACATGTTCTATATTGCTTCCAGACTCGAGCCTCCTATCTATGCCAGTCATACTGTAGATTCAAAGATCATAATTAGATTTGTACAATATATAAAAAAACAGAGGAATCCAGATTTTGTTTGTAGAAAATAAAAATACCATTCATTAACATATTTACACAGATTCAGAACAAAATATTAGTGTGATTTCCTTATATTTCTTCCCTTGACATCCTATCAAGATACTATTCTTTGAAGATAGGAGTTATTATTCAAAACTCACAGGCAGGATGTCTATGTGTTGCTCCCTTTTCCCCCTAACCATTCTTAGTGCTATATTGGGTCAGGGAATAATCCTTAACCACTCCTTACCCAATTTGTCCCTTTCTCTGTCAGATGGCATATTTGGTACAATGATTAAAGTAAACCAAATCTAGATGAATATTATTCATTAATTTGAACAGTGTGTTAAAGTTAAAGAGAGGAATATTTAGACATTCTTTTTAGAAACAAAAATAACTTCCTAATTATTAGAGCCATTTACAAAATGGAATGAACTTCCTCAGGAATCATTATGCCCTCTCAAGAAAATGACTCAACTTAAAGGCTGTATCATAACCTTTTAGATATATTGTAGAGGGAATTTCTGGTTGAATATAGGTTAAACCAGATGCTCTGATTCTTAAATGTAAGTCTGTGAGTCTAAAACTGTAAGTCTGTGAGACTAAAACTTTCCATGTTAATTCTAGATCATCTGTATTGATTAGAGAAACAGCATTGTGCAACATGAGGCGTTAAATTTACCATCAGACGACCTAGGTTGAAATCTCTTTCTTACCTGTATGATCTTAGGCAAGTCATTTGATTCTGTGACCCTTCATTTCATCATCTATAAAATAAGGATGGTGGTCTAAGTGATATCTAAGGTCCTCCAAGGTGGAATATTTTATGATTCTTGTGCCTAACTTATAACAAGGCAGTTTTCACCCTTGTGGATTTCCTCATTCCTGGCAAAAAGAGGGGAAAAAAAAACAGATGCCCATTCTCAGTTGGTTTTGTAAAGAGGGGAACTGGAAAGAGCATTTCAGATTTAAAGTAAGAGAAAGGTAAACATTCCAAATAATAGAATTAATTATTTTTATTTGTATAAAGTTTTATTGAGGGAAGGAGAGGAGGAGGAGGAAGGAGAGGAGAAGGAAAGTACTGATTGCTTATTATTTATTCATTGTTCATAAAGGCAAATGTTTCCAAATCATTATCAGGTGGCTTTGTACAACTACATCTGCAGCTTGGGCTATTTTTGGAGAAAGTTAGATAGGTGGCAAGAGCTACATGATTCCTTGCACCAACATCATAGGCTTCCATGAGATATAGGATGGCATAAATCAAACATTTAAGGGCATGCAGGTTTTGCATATGATTTAAACTAAATAGCATTTCCCTTTGCTATCAAAATCTAGCCGCTTTTAGAGGAAAAAAACACTGCAAAATACACATATACACACATACATACATGCACACACACATGACTATCTACCTATTATACTTCTTAGGTCAATCACCTCTTCTTCATTAATGTATTCCGGTTGTTGCTCCTACTAATGTATATATATTTTTTTATCTCTCTCTTTCATTACTGCTAAGAGAGAAAGCCATAACAAACCACCTCTGGCACCTCGTCTTCAATCAAAAGAGGGATGACTGTATTCTCCAGAGTGTCTTGCCTCACATTATTAACATTCCATCCCTGCCTATCTTCACCTCACCATCCCTTATTTCTTGTTTATGTGAAGGAATCTTTTTCCCCTTTCCATTCTCTTTCTTCAGGGAAAGAAGAAAATAAAATCACACTGCTGATTTATTATTATTATTTTTTATCTCTGAGATCATGGGAAGAAGGTATTCTCTTTTTAGCTTCTAGGTGCAGGAGGCAAGGTGATTAAAATACAACTGAAAAGATGGTACAAATGTACACATCACCTGAATTATTCTTAGCTATTTCCCCACCTCCCACTGATCCCCACTTCCATTGTCACCCCACTGCTTGTTACTATTTGGGGACTGAAGGAGTACAGGTTCTGTGAACCAAAAAAAAAAACTTTCATCTGTTAACTATAATAAGCCAAAGAAGGCATAGACACATTTTCTCCTTTAAACTCTGGAACGTGGTTGCATCTTATCTCATAGTTATTGTTGCTTATTATCATTATTGAATAATCACCATTTTTCTTTTTAGATATATAATACAACATTTCAGTTGATACAATAAGCAGAGAACTAGGAAGTAAGCACATGCACAGTGCTTCTCATAAAGAAACAAAAAGCTTTTGATTTTTCACAAAGTTTAACAGTTAAAACCACAAGTACCTGATGGTTCTCCTAATGATGAATTCTCACTTTGATATTGACTTAAGTGAATATCCAACTCTAACATTCTATGAATTTGTGGTGTCTAAGGTCTTTCCGGTTTTAACATACTGCAGTTTTCTGACTATAAAGCCCCTTCCAACTCTAATATCATTTGCTTAATCTTATCATTCTTTACTCTTATGACTCTCTTCAGTGTCCTCTAAAGCTGTTTGGGCATCATGATACTTGGATTGAATACAATGAAATATGTCATTTATCCTGTTTTCAATTGGCTATCTCCAAAGACCACAGTTGATCATCCAAGTAGGTTTCCATGGTGTGCCAAGGCTACTTTCTAATTGTCCTTGGGGGATTTCTCCCCCACATTTGTGCATCAGTTTATACCCAGTGAACACTCAATTAAAGGTAATTTATTGAAACAGAAAGTATTGGATTTGAATAAACCCTTGGCAGCTCCAATGGAATGGCTCACTCCTTTGGCCAATGGAATGCTTAATGACAATCCAGAGGGCTCCAGAAGAGACAGACTATCTTGATAACAGAAAACAAAACAGAACCATAAAGAGTTAAAAGAGAACAACTCCCTACAGACAAGATTTCTGTTATGGCTTATGTAGGAGAATGATCACAGTACTTGAATGAATCAGAAACTGGTTCTAGTCCTGCCTACACCAGTAATTTACTGAGTAATCTTGTGCATATTCTCTCATCATCCTGAGCCTTCATTTCCTCCTCTGTTAAATGAGATAGAAACAGCTGCAATCTAAAGTTCCTTCCATATCATAACTTCTTTCATATCTACAGACTACATCAAGTCAACAAGCATACATTGAACACTCACTAGGTGACAGTCACTCTATTAAGAGCTGGGGTTACCAGCCAAGTCAGCGAGCTGGTACTGGTGTGGCTGCAGCAGTGGGTGTATTGAATCATTTTATAGGGTGGAAATAAAAGATAGACAAATCGAATAAATTACTAAATATAAGTAATTGGAATGGATTGGCCATTGGCTAGGAAGTAGACATTTAGAAGGCATATCCAGATTTAAGCAGTTACAACCAATTTGCCATAAGTTTTGATAAGGAGTTTGCCCTCTTCATTTCTACTTTCCTTCCAAATAGTCATATCCAAGAAGCTGTTCTCTCCACTTCCCTTCTTCTTTTTTTTTTCCAAATGCTGTATTAACTTCTGGTTTCCATCATTCATTTCCATCAGACTTTGTGTTACAGTTTTTTTCCCCATTTTTCCCTACCCCCCACCACAAGAGTCTTCTTCTCTGCTGTCTCTAGCCTGGGCCTCTCCTTATATATGGTCATTAGCTCTTCCCCTTTCTATTGTAGGAGTTCATGAGTCTTAGGGTTCACAAGTTGTGGGGTTCACACATTCTGCTTCTTAACAGACTTGATGTAAGGCTCAAAAGAAACTGGGACTGAAACAAGATGTGAACTACTTCTGTGCTTGCCATTACAAATGTTTCCTAGTTTCTCCATTTAAAGAAGGTGCCCAAGCTAGCCATCTCTTCCTTTCATGTGAGGCTGTACTTCTCTGGACTTCTCCAGCATTCCCCTCTGCTCCACCTCTCCCTATCTTTTCATCTTCCTTCTGTATGTTGACTTTCCCTATAAGTATGTAATTATCTTGAGGGTGAGGATTGCCTTTTTTGTTTGTTTCAGTACCCTCACCATTTAGCACAGTGCCAAGCACATAAATTTTATCAAATTCTTTTTGACTGATTAAAACTGAATGGAGAGATACAGACAGATTGACAGACAGACAGACAGAGACACAGAGAGAGAAAGACACAGAGAGAGAGGCTCATTCTAAAGTTCTGGAATCAAAGTTAACATTGTCCTTTTTCCTGTTAATATTTGAAAACTCTCAACGTCAAGTGAGGATATTCGCTGACATTTAGCAGGTCTTCCATCTGAGACTAAAAGACTGAGTTACTAGTCAGACCATCTTTTAAGGACGCTTTTGGTACTATCTTATTAGCCCTTATTAAAACTAATTCATAGTTCCATCATGAACTTGCTCTTCTTCTTCCTTCCACACTATCTTCTCTTTGTTTTCATTCTCCATCATCTCCTTTGTATCAGTTACTGAAGAAGAGGTAGGTTTTCTCTTTGTTAAGGTGACCCCTTTTATATTAGGGTCATCATTTCATAGTGATTCTGTCTCTGCCGGGGGATTACCCCTTTAATCATCCTGCCTCTATCCCTAATCTTCACATCTCTCTTCATATAATTGTTCAAAACACACAGGTCTCTTCATTTCACTACTCTTTTCAAGAATATTTAGTACCTATTACCTGTAGTTAAAATATAAACTCCAAAGTCCTTCACCATCTGGCTCCAGTTCTACTTTCCAAACTTCAAATCCTATGTTAAGTTTTTCCTCATAACCTATTTGTTGTTCTCTCTCTTTCCTCAAATTGTCATAATTAGTTGTCTATTTGCATGTTAAACCCATTAGTAGAAAATGAGTACTTCGAGGGCAGGGGACATTATTAGTTTTTAACTCTACCCTCTGTGCCAAGACCAGTATTTTGCATTTAATAGATGAGTTCAATCTTTGTACAATTCAGCTGCAATGAACGAGGGAGTTGGACCAGGTGATGATAAAGATCCCTTCTTAAATTAATAATAATAAAATCAAGAGTAACAATAACACACTCCAGAAATACTTTAAGGTTTATTAAAAATGTGTTTCTCACAATAAGTCTTGAGAAAATTATCATCTCTATTTTACAGCTGAAGATAGAAAGGTTAAGAAATCATCATCATCATCATAATGTCAATTCATGTTCCTTTAGAAATTTAATATTTTCAAAATGCTTTCCTCACAGCAACCATGTGGGTAAATTGCAAAAAAAAATTCTCATTCCTACTTAATAGATGAGAACATTTAGTTTCAAAAAGGTTGAATGACTGATCCCAGTTTCTAAAGCCAGGACCAAAACATAATTTTTAATGAGAGATTATCATATGGTGGGCAGAGTGCTTAGCTTTGAATTAGGATCCCTGCATTAAAATATTGCCTCAGCTCTGTGTATCTATAAAAAATTCTAAGAGGCTTTTTTTTATGTTGTTGCTTTGTTTCTTCAAATTATAAATAATAATACTCTAATTACATTGTTGTTAGGAAAGCGTATTGTAAACATTAAAGTGTGATTTATTCTTCTAAATTCAATTCCTGTGCTATTTCTACTGTACTATGCTGATTTTGGCTCTCTCAAATAAGGTTATTATTGATGTGACACTTCACTTTTTGTTGACACTTCTGTATAATATAATGTAAAGCCATTTGCATGTATGGCTTCATTTGACTTTGAACAATAGCCCTATGAAGTAGATAGGGTTGATGTTATTATCCACTTTTCTCAGCTAAATTCCTCCCAAAAGTTATCTGCTTTTATGACTCCGTTTCTCAACTCATTCTCTTCTATACCACTTGCAACCTGGCTTCTTATCTCATCATTCAACTGAAGCTACATGGTCCAAAGTTACCTACTAAAGATCTCTTAATTGCTCTTATCTAATGGCTTATTTTCTCAACCTTTATCCTTTCTATCATTTCTGCAGTATAGAATAATGTGACTTTGACTACTTTCCCCTTCTTGATAATCTTTGGAATTTTCATGATACAATTTTCTCTTTATTCTTCACTTGTCTTTTTGACCATTCCTTCTCTTTCTCCTTTGTTGAATCTTCATCTATGCCATGCCCATTAACTATAGGTGCATACCAAGGCTCTGGCCTAGAAAGAAGACTAACTTTTTTTTAATATTCTTTCACTTGGTAATTTTGCTAGTTTCTTTGGGTTCAATTATTATCTCTATACAGATGAGTCTCATATCTATATTTCCAGTCCTACACTATTTTTTTTCTTTTTGGTAATTTCTCCATTTCTTTTTTTTAAAATTTATTTACTATTAGTTTACAACATTCAGTTCCACAAGTTTTTGAATTCCAAATTTCCTCCCCCCTCCTCTACTTGCCCCCCACTATGGTGGCATGCAATCCAATATAGGTTCTTGTTATGGTTATGGGATTTAAAGATCTTCCATGCCCCTTTAATTTGCTGATGTAGCAGGAAAGGGCCTACCCTTCCAAGAGGAAGTGGAAGCCAAGCTGGAGGGTGTGCCATGAATGGAAATGCTGCGGGCAGCAACAGCAACAGTAGTGACTGAGGCAGAGGAGGAGGCCCAAACTCCTTTTTTGAGCCAGCCAGAATTTCTCCTAAGGACTCCTGCTGAGGACTGCCAGGGATAGGAACTGGGGGCGGGGGAGTGGAGCTGCTGAAAGCATGCTTCCTGGATGCTGAGCAGTTGCTGTGAGTAGGGAGAGGAGGACCTTTGCCTGAGGTAGCCTTTTCTGTTTTGAAGGCTTAAGAAGGTGAGTGTTTACTACATTAACTACATTGTCAATTTTATAACTACTGTGATGGCCTTGACTTTTTGGTTTTGGGACTCAGTTTTCTGGTATTTGAATAATTCTTCTAGTTTTAATCCCCATGTAGAGAGCCTGGTATATTTTGTGATTAATAACCATATCAGCATATTTATAGTTACTGTAGGCGTGGTGAATATTGCATTGATGCTACAGTTCCACATATAGCTTCACATTAAACAGTAGTCAAGTTGTAAAGAAGAATTATAATTGGGGGCAGAACCAAGATGGTAGAGTAGAAGCACAAACTTGGAGTGGACTCCCGATACAGTTACTTCCAATACATGTAAAAAAATGACATTAAACAAACTTTAGAGCTACAGAACCCACAAAGTGACAGAGAGAAACAAATCTACCACTGAAGGAAGCCCAGTAGGCAGACAGGAAGGGTCTATGACAACAAGCTGGGAGCTGAGCATAGTCTGGCATGAGCCATATAGTTCCAGCTCCAGGGAAGCCCTGACCAGCTGAGATTTGTTTTACTCTCACTTTCTGTGTTCTTTAGCTTTAAAATTTGTTTAGAGTCATATATTACAGGTATTGGAGGTGGTTGGAGTGGGAGCTCAAGCAAGTTCCTGCTTTAACTCCACCATCTTGGCTCTGCTTCTTTCTTTCTTTTAATCAAATTGACTAAAGGTTTATCAATTATATTGGGGGTTTCCCCCCCACAAAACCAGGTTTTAGTTTTATCTGTTGCTAGTTCAATAGTTTTCTTAGTTTCAAATTTATTAATATCTCCTTTGGTTTTCGGTATTTCTAATTTAGTATTTAATTGGGGGTTTTGAATTTATTCTTTTTCTAGCTTTTTCAGTTACTTCCCCCAATGCATTGATTTCCTTTTTCTCTATTTTTTTTTCATATAAGCCTTTAGAGATATAAAATTTCCACTAAAAACCATTTTCTCTTTATCCCATAAGTTTGGTATGTTGTCTTGTTATTTTCATTCTCTGGAATGAAGTTACTGATTGTTTCTGTGATTTGTTGTTTGACCCCCTTATTCTTTAGAATAAGATTATTTAGTTTCCAATTAATTTTAGTCTATATTTTCCTGGTCCTTTATTACATACAATTTTATTGCATCATGATATGAAAAACCTACATTTAATATCTTTGTCTTTCTGCACTGGATTGTGAGGTTTTATGTCCTAGTATATGGTTGATTTTTGTGTATGTGCCATGTACCATTGAGAAGAAGATATATTCCTTTTTATCCACATTCAGTTTTCTCCTGATGTCTGTCATATCTACCTTCTCTAAAATTCTATTCACCTCCTTAACTTCTTTCTTGTTTATTTTGAGGTTAGATTTATCAAGTTCAAAGAGGGGGAGGTTGAAGTCCCCCATTAGTATAAATTTGCTGTCTATTTCTTCCTCTAACTCCCTTAAGTTTTCCTCTAAGAATCTGGATGCCATACCACTTAGTGATTATATATTAAGTAATGATATTACTTCATTGTCAATGGTACCTTTTAGTAGGATATAATTTCCTTCCTTACCTCTTTTAATTAGATCTATTTTTGCTTTTGCTTTGTCTGAAATTAGAATTGCTAACCCTGCTTTTTTTTTTTTGCTTTAGCTGAAGAAAGCATATTCTACTCCAACTTTTTACCTTTACCCTAAGTGTATACTCCTGTTTCAGATGTGTTTCTTGTAAATAGCATATTGTAGGATTATGATTTTTTTTAACTCTTCTTCTATCTGCTTCTGTTTCATGGGACAGTTATACCATTCTCAATTATGGTTACTATCTGTGTCTTTTTCTCCCTCATATCCCCCCCCCAGTTTATGCTTTTATTTATATCTCCCTTCCCCTCCTCCAAAGGGTTTTGCTTTTGACTACAACCACCCTCAATATTCCTTCACATTTAGTCCCCCTTCCTTTACCTACCTTTTCCCTTACTAGTTCTTCCTTTCCTTCTAACCACTGCCCTCCTTTTCTTTCCCCTTTCCCCTCCTACTGCCTGTAGGGCATGTTAGATTTCTCTACTTAATAAAGCATATTATTCTCTCCTTGAACCAAATCTGATAAGAGTAAATCTCTAACAATGCTCTTCTCCCTTACTTCTTTCCCTCTATAATAATGGGGCTTTTTTTGTCTCTTCATGTTAAATTCCTATCCTTAACTATGTTATTCCATTCTAACTGAAACAAATGAAAGTAAAACTCATACAATGCTCATATCCATCCCTTCTTTCCCTCTACTATATTACATATGATTCCCTTCATATGACATAATTGACACTTTCCTGCCTCCTCCATTCCTCTTCTTCCATTGCAATCCCTTTGAACCCCTTAATTAGGTTTTTTACAATCACATAAGTTAATTTATACCCACATCTTCTATCTCTGTATATCCTTTTTAAGTGATGTACAAATTATACAATTCTCAAGATTAACAGGTATCATGCTCCCATAGAGGGTTTTAAACAGTTTGCTCTTATTGAATAAAACATTGTTTTATTTGGTGTAAGTGTATTTGTGTGTGGGGGTGGGTGTTTATTTTTCCCTATTTACATTTTTATGTCTCTCTTGAATCTTGTATTTGAAGATCAATTTCTTCATGGAGCTCTGGCATTTTTACCAGGAAGGTCTGGAAGTCCATTGCTTCACTGAATGACCATCTCCTTACCTGAAAAATTATGCTCAGTTTGGCTGAGTAGTTGATTCTTGGTTGTAGCCCAGGTTCCTTTGCCTAACAAGATATCCTGTTCCAATCCCTCAAATCTTTTAATGTAGAAACTGCAACACCCTGTGTGATCCCAACTGTAGTTCCGTATAATTTTAATTGTTTCTTTCTGTCGGCTTGCATTATTTTCTCCTTGATCTAATAATTCTGGAATTTGTCTACAATATTCCTTGGTGTTTTCAATTTGGTATGACTTTCAGGAGGTGAGGGGTGGATTCTTTAGATGACTGTTTTACTCTCTGATTCAAGGACCTGAGGGCAGTTTTCCTTGATCATTTCTTGAAATATACTGCTGAGGCTCTTTTTTTTCCCCCATCATGGCTTTCCAGTAGACCAAATTCTTAGATTCTTTCTCCTGGATCTATTTTCCATGTCAGTTGTTTTTCCAGTGAGAGATTTTACATTTTCTTCTATTTTTTCATTTAAAAAATTTTGACAGATTTTTAATGTCTTATTGAGTCATTTGCTTCAACTTGTGTAATTTAATTTTAAAGAATTGTTTTCCTTAGTTTTTGAACTTCCTTCTCCATTTAGTCAGATTTTACTTTAAAGGATTTATTTTCTCCAGTTATGAATCTCCTTCTCCATTTCAGTAATTGTATTTTTTAAGGAGTTATTCTCTTCACTGATTTTTTTTTCAATTTTGCCAATTGTGTTTTTACAATAATTGGTCAGATTTTCTTTTATCTCTTTATTTTGTTTTTTTTTTAAATCCTTCTTAAGCTCTTCCAAGAATGTTTTTTGTACTTGAGATCAGCTCATATTCCCTTTTGAGGCTTCAGATGTGGGTGTAACATCAATGCTGACCTCTTCTGAATGTGAACCTTGCTCTTCCCTTTCACAATAACAGAATTCTAAAGATTTTGTATTTCCAATATTTTTTTTCTCATTGTGATTGCCTATTATCCTGGCTGTTAAAGTGGATCTCTGCTTCTGAGACACAGTGGGCTATGACACACGCTTCTTATACTGGGAGTTAAGGACCTGTTTACTGGCTTTGGGTGCTATGACCTCTGAGTGCCTAAACTGAGGACAAAGCCAGAACTTTCATCATTACTTGGGTTTCACAGTGTGAGATGTGTGTGGGGGTGGTCTGGCCACTTCAGGATTCAGGATTCTGCCTCTGCATCCCTGGGCTAGAGCTCAGGCAAGCTCAGTCGCTGGTTGCTGGGGCCACATTGGTGTATGCTGATTCCCCTGGGTGTGCAAGGGCACACCTGGGCTTCTAGTGTTACTGCTTTGTGACTCCACCCTCCAGGGCTTCAGGAGCTCATTGTGGTTGGCTGAGACAGAACTTGTGAGGACACCTCCCATACTGTACTCTAGCCTCAGTACAGCCATTGCCACACTCTTCCTCTAAGACTCCCAAGCCTCCAGTTGGTTCCATTATTTCAGAATTTTACACTGGGGCAATATTATCTGAGTTTACAGGGTCAGAGGGGAGATAAGAGCAGCTACAGTTTACTCTGCCATCTTGGCTCCCAGAAGTTCAGGTATTTTGAAACATCTAGATTTTGAAACATCTAGACTGTGGGCTGCTAGCCTCAGGAGTAGCTGCTGCTGCTGTCACAGGACTCGTGCTTGTCTCTGGCAGACCCTCGTCCTGAAGTGAGGGGTTTAGGAATTGCCCCTGTGGTGGGTGAATCAGTTCTCCGAGGCTCTCTCCGGCTCTGCTATGGTTAGTCTGTACTGGTGCAGCTCCCACACTCTTCACACAATGCTCTGTGCTCCCCCTGCCCAACACAACAAAGTTTTGTTTTCTGCACTTTCAGTGCAGTTTTCTGCACTTTCCTATACTGAAAATCTTCCACAATATGTCTCCCAATGGGTTCTGCCACTCTAAAATCTGTTTAAAGTCACATTTTAGGGGTAACTGAAGGAATTCATGGACAAGCTCAGGTGCGTCACTGCTTTCACTTCACTATCTTGGCTCCTCCCACAGCTCTACACTCTTGATTGAGATCTAGTCTTTCATCACAAACTGCCTTTTGAACATTTCATATTGTATGCCCCATAATCATCTCAAACACAGCATGTCCCAAATAGAACTTTATCCCCCACCTCCAACCCACCTCTCTTCATAACTTTTATATTTCTGTTGAGTGAAGCATCATTCTTGTTATCTTGTACAAATACATTATAGTATAAATTCTCAATTTGTCACTCTCCCTCACTCCCACATATCCAAACAGTTATGAAATCATGTTTCTATATCTTTAACATATATCATATATGCCCCCTGAACTGTAATTAGATAACCATCATCCCAATTCAGGGCATCATTACCATTGCCATGGGCTACTGCAATCATGTAGAAAGAGGGACTAGATTTTCTTTTGCCTCCTGATGGCAGAACTAGAAAAATGGGGGGAAATTTAAAAACAAAATAAATTTGAATTTGATAAAGAAAAAATGTCTGAATCAGTTCAATTAAAAAATGTTATTTATTGTATAACATAAAACAACATTTATTTATTTATGTACAAGACATCATGATAGGTTTTAGGAATAAAAAGTCAAAAATGAAGGAGCTATTCAACAAATCAGAACTATTTATAAGTGGAATGGGCTATCTTTAGCATCAATGCTTCCCACCTCTCTGGAGGTCTTTAAATAAGATTGAATGACTTGCCAGTTATGGTGATCCTTGTGCAGGTATGAGTTGGATTAGATGGACTGGAAATTACTTCCAAGAGGTGGAGCCAAGATGACAGAGAGAAGCCAGAAAGGTGCCTGAGTTCTCCTAAGTTTCCCTTACAATCCAATGCAGAAGGCAGAAATATTAAATGCATCACTTTCAGATCATGATATGATACTGAGTCTGAATCCTGATGGAAGTAAACTAATTGATCTTTTTCTTTTTATTGTTTGGTTTTATTTCTTCTTTACCATTTTTCATCCCATCTAGTACAATACACCTTTGTAACTTGACTAATGTCTATTATGAAAGTATTTGTAGATCCTATACTGGACTATATGCTGTCATGGGGGGTGGAGAGAAGGAGGGAAGGGATATTTGAAAGTCAAGGAAAGATGGAATTGAATCTTGTAAACTAAAAATAAACAAAGAAATTTTAAAAAATAATGAGATAACATATCAAAACTTATGGGATGCAGTCAAACAGTTCTAAGAGGAAATTTTACATCTCTAAATGCTTATGTGAATAAAATAGAGAAAGACCACATCAATGATTTGAGCATACAACTAAAAAAAAAAACTAGAAGAAAAGAACAAATTAAAAATCCCCAATTCAAAAATGAATTGGAAATTCTGAAAATTAAAGGAGAGATTAACAGATTTTAAAGTAAGAATATTATTGATCCAATCAATAAAACTAAAAGTTTTATGAGAAGCAAAACAAGACAATACATAAACTTTTGATTAATTTGATTTAAAAAATAAAGCAGAAAATCCAATTACCAGCCTCAAAAATGAAAAGGGTAAGAAGACTGGAAACTGCCACAGCTGCTGGTGATTCACGCTTTTGATGTCTGCTCTAGTCAGTGTCTTGCCATGAGTTTGGGCTGGCACAGCCCACATGGGACAGCACTTTGCTCCCAACCCAGTGTGATAGACCATTCTGGTTGGCCAGACAGGCTGCCTTCAGCAAGAGATTGCTTTCTCTCTCTCTCTCTCTCTCTCTCTCTCTCTCTCTCTCTCTCTCTCTCTCTCTCTCTCTCTCTCACTTCATATGTTCTTTACCTCTAAAATTTGTTTAAAATCATTTTTACAGGTATTGGAGGTGGTTGGAATAGGAGCTCAGTGAAGTTCCTAAATTTACTCCACCATGCTGACTCTGCCCCCAAGAACAAGTAATTCCAATACAATATAGACTATTTACAAAGAGAGGCAAAAAGGGGTCCACCCAAATTTCTTTTTTTATCTTTTTTTTTAATTTTTAATTAAATGTTATGATTTTTAGTTTACATCATTTATTTCCACAAAATTTTGAGTTACAAACTTTCTCTTCATTTTCCCCTGCCCACCACCCCAAAAAAACAATCCAACTGAATATCCCCTCCCCCCTAATCTGCTCTCTCCTAAACCTTCCCCCAACCACCCTCCAACTTTACAGTAGGCACAGTGGATCTCTATGCCCCAATGCCTGTATATGTTATTTCCCAGTTGCATGTAAAATTACATATATATATATATATATACACACACACACACAAACATTTGATTTTAAAACTTTGAATTCCAGATTCTTTCCCTTCCTCCCTCATCACCCACCCTTACTGGGAAGATAAGTAATTCAATATAGATTTTACATGTGTACCTATGCAAAACATTTCCATAGTGGATATATTGTGAAAGACTGCATATATATCCCTCCATCTTATTCCATCCCCCACTTGCTCTATTCTCTGCTCTGATCCTGTCCATTTTAAAAAGTATGTGCTTCCAACTTCCCTCCCCTCCAGCCTGCCCTGCCTTCCTTCATCTCCCATCTCATACCCTTCCCCCCTACTCTCCTGTAAAGTGAAATACCCTATTTAGTATGTATGTCATTCCCTCATGAGCCAAATTCAAAGAGAGTAAGTTTGACTCATGTCCTTTTGCCTTCCTGTTCTTCCCCACCATTGTAATAGTTTTCCCTTGCCTCTTTTCTTTGAGATAATTTACCCCATTCTGTCTCTCCCCATCTCCTCTCATTATATTCCTCTCTCACTTCTCAATTTTACCTTTTGAGTATTATCCCTTCCTATTCAATTGGTCCTATGCCCTCTGTCTATGTATACCTGTACACATATATACATACACTCACATATATATTCATACATCCATATACCCTCCTATATAGAAACATATATGTATACATGTGTATGTTTATTTCTATTCCCTTAAACTATTCTCACACTGAGAAAAATTTCATAAGTTACAATTATCAGTTTTCCATGTACGAATGTAAATAGTTCAAATTGGATAAGTTCCTTATGATTCCTTTTCCCTGTTTACCTTCTCATGCTTCCCTTGCTTCTTGTATCTGAATGTCAAATTTTCTATTCAACTCTGGTTCTTTCATCATGAATGCCTGAAAGTCTTCTATCCAATTAAATGACCATATTTTCCCCTGAAATATGATACTCAGTTTTGCTGGGTAGGTGATTCTTGGTTTTAATCCCATCTTCTTTGACATCCAGAATATCATATTCCAAGCCCTTTGATCCATCATCGTAGAAGCTGCCAGATCCTGTGTTATCCTGATTATGTTTCCACAATATTCAAATTGTTTCTTCCTGGCTCCTTGTAATATTTTCTCCTTGATCTGGGAACTCTGAAACCTTGCTATAATATTCCTAGGAGTTTTCTTTTGGGGACCTTTTTGAGGAGATGATTGGTAGATTCTTTCAACCTCTATCTTTCCCACTAAAACATCAGGGCAATTTTCCTTGAGAATTGCTTTTTTTTTTTTAAAAGCAATTGGGGTTAAGCAACTTGCTCAAGGTTACATGGGTAGTCATTATTTATTCGTGAGTGCTCATTTTCTGAGGCCGGATCTGATCTCGGGTCATCCCAACTCCGAGGCCGGCGCTCTTACTCACTGCGCCACCTAGCCACCCCTTTAGGGCAATTGGGGTTAAGTAACTTGCCCAAGGTTACACGGCTAGGTTTTTTGTTTGTGTGGATTAAGTGTCTGAGGCCAGCTCCGAACTCAGGTCCTTCTGACTCCAGGGCTGGTGCTCTATTCACTGCGCCACCTAGCCACCCGAGAATTTCTTGAAGGATGATTTCTAGGTCCTATTTGGTCATGGCTTTCAGGCAGTACAATAATTTTTAGTTATCTCTCATGGGTCTACTTTCCAGGTTAGTGGTTTTTCCAATGAGATATTTCACATTGGCTTCTATTTTTTCATTTGTTTGGGTATGTTTAATAGTATCTTGATTCCTCATAAAGTCACTAGCGTCCATTTGCTCCAATCTAATTCTGAAGGAGTGTTTCTCTTCAATGAGCTTTTGAGATTCTTTTTCCATCTGGCAAATTTGGCATTTTGAGGCATTCTTCTCCTCATTGGCTTTTTGAGCCTCCTTTGCCATCTGAGTTAGTCCATTTTTAAAAGTGTTATTTTCTTCAGTCAGGTTGTTGACTCTCATTTCATAATTTTCTTACATCATTCTCATTTCTCTTCCCAATTTTTCCTCCACATCACTTATTTGGTTTTCAAAATCCTTCTTAAGCTCCTCTATGGCCTGTATGTAGCTGATATTTTTCTTGGAAGATTTTAATGCAGGATTTATGACTTTGTTGTCTCCCTCCTGCTCCATGCTTTGATCCCTTTTGTCCCCAAAACAGGACTGTAAATTTGGATTGCTGTGTTTCCTTTGCTTCCTTCTCTTGCTCATGTTGCCACTCAATTACTTGACTTCTGAACTTTTTGCCAAAGTAGAACTCTGCCACAGAGAAGGGAGCTTTGTCCCAATTACTGGAGTTTTCCCAGCTTCCATAACTATTAGTTGGCTGCCCTCTCTGAAGCCTCCACATGCTCTGGCAATCTGGTCATGTACCCTAGGACCTCCACCCTAGACAGCGATCCAGATCCAAGCAAGTTAAAGTAACAGAAATTACCTCTCAGACTGGCCACTTGTTCCCCCTACAATCTACAGGCCAGGAGCTCTGAAGCAGCCATGCAGTAGCTGCATCACCACCACACCTCAGCAGCCTCTCCCTCCAGGGGGAAAATTCAGGACCACACTCCCAGAATCTCTGTTCACAAAGTCCACACTGCAATGACCTCTCACTTTGTCCTTAGCATCTATGGATTGATAATTCTTGAAACCACCACAGCTGCTAATGATCTGAAGTCCCTCCAGCCAGTGGCTAGTTGTGCCCACTCTGAGGCTAAAACATCTGGCTTACTCAGGGCCGGGTTGGGCTCCCAGAGCTCTGTGCTGGCCACCTCCTGCTGGCCTGCCAGACTGTCTTCAGCTAGAAATTAGCTTCTCTCTGTCATTCTGTGGATTTTATAGCTCCAAAGTTTGTTTAGAGTCATATTTTACATGAATTCTAGTAGATGGGAGCTGAAGCCACACAGAAATCTTGTTTCTTCCCTGCCATCTTGGCTCCACCCAGCCCAAATTTCTTTTATGTCACAAATATAGTGCTGATACCTAAACCAAAAAGAGCCAAAACAAAGAAAGGAAATGATAGACCAATTTCACCAATGATATTGCTGCAATTAAAAAGAATATTACCAAAGAGATTACAGCAATTTATCACTAGGAAAATACACAATGACCAGGTGAGATTTTTATCATGAATGCAGGACTGGTTCAATATCAGGAAAGCTATCAGCATAATTGACCATATCAAAACTGATTATTTCAATAGATGTAGAAAAACTTTGGACAAAATATCCCTATTAAAAACACCAGAGAGTATAGGAACAGTGTTTTCCTTAAAACTGAATAAGGAGGGGGTGGAGCCAAGATGGCGGAGTAGAAACAGCATGTCCAAGGTGCTCTCCCCACACCACTTCCAAACAATGTAAAAGATGGACTCTGAAAAACTTCTGCAGCTCCAGCACCCACAGAACAACACAGAGAAGCTAACCTCCTGCTGAAGACAGCCTGGCAGCTAAGCAGGGAGAGGCCAGTGGCAGCATTCTGGAAGAGTCAAGCACAAAGCTCTGGGAGCTGAGAACAGGCCACTGTGAACCGTGGTTTTAGCCCCAGGGTGGTGGGGCCAGCAGCTGACTGGAGGGACCCCACAACACCAGCAGCTATGGGTATTCCAGAATTAGCAACACAGATATGCCTAGGACAAAGTGAGAGGTTAGTGCCCTGTGGACTTTGGAACCAGTATTTGGGGAATGTGTCAGGTTTCTTCCCCTGGGGGCAAGAAGTGGCTGAGAAGACATGGCAAAAACACCATTTTGCAGCTTCAGTGGCAGCTTCAGCTCCCAGTCTGTGAACTGTAGGAAGATCCAGCAATCACTCTGGGGGTTAATCGTTCTTGCTTTAACCTCCCTGGATCTGGATTGCAGTCTGGGGGGAGGTCTGGGGTGGGTATCCAGCTTGCGAGAGTGTGTGGAGGCTTTACAGAGGCCACCCAACTCATATCTCTGGAAGTTGTGAAGAACCCAACGTTTGGGACGGAAGCTCCCCTGTCTGGTGGCAGAGACCTACTGTGGCAACAAGTCCCAAAGTCAAGTAATTAAGTGGCAACATACCTAGGCAAAGGAAACAAAATAAACAGAAAAATGCAACATTAGACTCCTATTTTGGGGGCAAAGACGATCAAAGCATGGAACAGGAAAAGGTCTGTGAGGTCAGAACTATTGCATCAAAAGCCCCAAATGAAAATACGAGTGGGTTACAGGCCATAGAGGACCTTAAGAAGGATTTTTAAAAGCAAATAAGAGAAGTGGAGGAAAAATTGGGAAGAGAAATGAGAAGGATGCAGGAAAAGAATGAAATAAGAGTCAACAGCCTGACTGAGGAAATAACACCTTAAAAATAGACTAACTCAAATGGCAAAGGAGGCCCAAAAGGGCAATGAGGAGAAGAATGCCTTAAAAAGCCGAATCTGCCAGATGGAAAAAGAATCTCAAAAGTTCACTGAGGAGATTCATTCCTTCAGAGTTAGACTGGAGCAAATGGAAGCTAATGACTTTATGAGAAATCAAGATGCTGTTAAAGAGATCCAAACAAATGAAAGAAGAGAAGGCAATGTGAAATATCTCATGGGGAAAACCACTGACCTGGAAAATAGATACAGGAGAGATAATTTAAAAATTATTGTACTGCCTGAAATCCATGGCCAAAGAAAGAACCTAGAAATCATCCTTCAAAAAATTCTCAAGGAAAATTGCCCTGATGTTTTAGACCCAGTGGGGGAAATAGAGGTTGAAAGAATCCACCAATCACCTCCTGGAAAAGATCCCAAAAAGAAAACTCGTAGGAATATTATAGCCAGATTCCAGAATTCCCAGATCAAGGAGAAAATACTACAAGCAGCCAGGAAGAAACAATTTCAGTATTGTCGAAACACAATCAGAATAGCACAGGACCTGGCAGCTTCTACACTGAGGGATCAAAGGGCATGGAATATGATATTCCAGAGGGCAAAAGAACTGGGAATGAACCCAAGGGTCACCTACCCAGCAAAACTGAGTATTTTGTTTCAGGGGAAAATATGGTCATTCAGTGGAATAGAGGACTTTCAAGCATTCTTGAGGAAAAAAACCAGAGTTGAATAGAAAATCTGACATCCAGACACAAGAAGCAAGAGATGCTTCAGAAGGTAATCAGGGAAAAGAAATCAAAAATAACTTATCAAAGTTGAACTATTTACATTCGTATATGGAAAAACAATAACTTTGACTGATGAAACCTTTCTCAGTATGAAAAAAATGGAAGAAGGGTATATGGGCATATGAATACATATGTGAATGTGTGTATATATGTTCACAGGTATACATGGATAGAGGGCACATGTTGAATTTGTTGGGAAGGAATGATACTTAAGGGGTGAAATTATGAGGTGAGAGAGGAAAGTGGAAAGAGGAGATGGGGAGAGACAGAATAGGGTCAACTATCTCATGTAGAAGAAGCAAGGGGAAGTGGCTGCAGGGGAGGGGAAGAATAGGAAGGCAAAAAGGCAAAACCACATTCTCATTGAATTTGATTCAGGGAGAGAATGACATACATACTAAATGGGATATCTCGCCCTGCAGGAGAGTATGGGGAAGGGAGATGAGATGGGGATGATGGAGGGGAGAGCATTCTAGGGGGAACAGAGGTTGGAAGTACCCACTTTTGAAGAGGGACAGGATCAAAGTAGGGAATAGACCAGGTGGGGGGTGGGATGGGTGGGAGGGAAATATAAGCAGTCTTTTACAATATATCTACTATGGTAATGTTTTGCATAGCTATACATGTACAATTCATACTGAATTGCTTATCTTCCCAGAGAGAGTGGGTGACAAGGGAGGAAGGGAATTGATCTGACATTTGAAGTTTTAAAATTATATGTTTCAAATATATAAAAATACTATTATTAATACTATTTTGCATGTAATTGAGAGATAAGATATGCAGGCATTGGGGCACAGAGATTCACCTTGCCCTATTGGCAAAGTTGAAGGGGGTATGGGAGAAGATATGGGAGAGAGCAGATTGGGTGAGGGAATATCTTGTGGGACTGCTATTCTGGGGTGGTATGTAGGGGAAAAATGGGGGAAAAATTGTAACTCAAAATCTGGTAGAAATGAATGATGTAAAGCAGAAGTTAATAACTCAGTTGTTTAAAACAAATAAATAGATAGAGAAACAAATAAATAAATGAATAAATAAATCAATAAAGAAATATCTGAATAAGCAGTATCTATCTAAAACCACCAGGAAGCATCATCTGTAATGGGGAAAAGCTAGACACCTTTCCAGTAAGTTCAAGGGTGAAAGAAGAATGCCCATTATCAACACTATTATTCAATATTATACTAGAAATGGTAGGTTTAGCAATAAACAAGCAAAAAGAAGTTGAAGGAATTAAAATAGGCAATGAGGAAACAGAATCATCATTCTTTCAGATGATATAATGAGATACTTAGAACGTCCGAGAGAATCAACTAAAAAAAAACCTAGTTAAAACAATTAACTTCAACAAAGTTGCAAGACATAAAATAAACCCACATAAATCATCAGTATTTCTATATTTTTCAAAAAAAAAAAAAAGCCCAGGATCAAGAGATATAAAAATTCAATCTAAAATAACTGTAGATAATATGAAATATTTTGGAATCTAACTACCAAGACAAATATAAGAATTAAGTATATAAACACAATTATTAAAACACTTCACTCAAATAAAATCATAAATAAACCATTAAAAATATTAATTGCTCATGGGTAGGTGTAATGGCAAGTAAAGCAATACTTTGCTCCTTGTTTCAGCTAGTCAAGTGCCTTTGGTCCTTGCCTGTGATTATATCAAGTCTTAGTTGGAAACAATATACATTGTGTTGCTTTTAATATGTTTAAGGGAGTTGGGAGGCCTTCCCTGACCTTAATTGGTCTAAAGTCATCACATAGAGCCCACATTAGGAGGAACTTGCCCAAAGAGTAAAATAGAAATATTGGAGCAGTAAGGAGAAGAGCATATAAAAGCTCAAACACAAGCTGGGACCAAGCAGAACTGAGACAGAGGATGTTTGTGATGTTGGCACTCTTGTTCTGTGTTGCTTTGTCAGACAGAAGCACTCTGTCTTTTGACTTGTAATAGTGTTACTTTTTCAAACAGAAGCACTCTGCTCATTTGTGTTGATTTCTCAGAAAGTGAATTGAGATGATGGTGCTAACAGTGTGTGTGAATATTATTGTAACTCTGTTAAGTCTGATGTGTGTAAATATTGTGCCTCTGTTAAGCTCTGTTTTCCTAGAAACAGAAACTGCAAAGAGTTTGGGGTGGAATAGTCCCCATGAGCTGTGATTGGAGAGGTGCCTACCTGTGAATCTGGGCAACAGTCATCTGAATCCAGGCAAGAGCTGAGAGCATGGAAGAGCAGCCATGGGGTTTCGAATTCAGCCTAAAGTTAAGATGAAAGGACCTTTACATGGGTATCCAGTCCTGACTGATAAGATTATAACTCACTGTGACCTAGGGGTGGATGGCATTTTTACTTTCCACAACCCTTTAAGGATGATTGACTTGAGGATAATTACCTTCAGGATGATCAGCTTAAGGATGACTTGGAAGCCAGCCTGGAGGCAAGATGAAAGAAAACTTTGACTTGGGTACCTTATACTGATTGATGAGATTGTGACTTACTGAATTATTTGTTTTATTTAGGAATATGTGACCACTTTAGTAATAAATTGTTATGTTATATTGTTTTGAATGTTTTGCTTTAGTTTATTAATGAATAAATAGAGAGTTCACTATAGTATGCTATTAGAACCTTAGAGTTATTCACAGGAGCAGTACTCAGGAGAGCTGCTCATGATTGGCTTTACAGTAGGTCAAACTAATACAATAAAAATGGACATTCTACTTAAATTAATTTACTTATTCAGTGCCATGCCAACTGAACTATCAAAATATTTAATAGATCTAGAAAAATAATAATAAAATTAATCTGGAAGAACAAAATATCCAAAATAACAAGAGAATTAATTTAAAAAAAAGTGTGGTGGCCTAGCTATACCAGAACTAAAATTATATTATAATGTGTTAGTCATCAAAATTATTTGATTCTTTTTTTTTTGCTTTTTGGAGGGCAATTGGGATTAAGTGACTTGCTTAAGGTCACATGGCTAGTTTTTGTGCTAAGTGTCTGAGGCCGGATTTGGACTCAGGTCCTCCTGACTCCAGGGCCAGTGTTCTATTCACTGTGCCACCTAGCCAACTCTGAAATTATTTGATTCTTACTAAGAAATAAAGTGGTTGGCCAATGCAATAAGTTAGGTACACCAGTCACAATAGTAAACAACTATAGAAATCTACTGTTTGATGAACCCAAAGACTCCAGCTTCTAGAATAAGAACTCATTATTTGACAAAAACTGCTGGGAAAATTGGGAACTAGTATGGCAGAAACTAGGCATAGACCAACATCTCACAACCTATAACAAGATGAGGTAGACGTGCGTACGTGATTTAAATATAAAGGGTGATACCATAAGCAAATTAGGAGAGTAAGGAATAGTTAACCTGTCAGATCGATGGAGAAGAGAGAAATTAATTATCAAATAAAAGATAAAGAACATTATGAAATGCAAGATGAATAATTTTGATTACATTAAATTAATAAGATTTTGCAAAAACAATAAAAATACAACCAAGATTAGAAGAAAAACAGAAAGCTAGGAAATAATGTTTATACCCAGCATTTCTGATAAAGGTTTCATTTTTCAAATATATAGAGAACCAAGTCAAATTTATAAGAATACAAGTCATTCCTGAAATGATAAGTGGTCAAAAAATATGAACAAGCCGTTTTCAGATGAAGAAATTAAAGTTATTCTATTATTATGTGAAAATAGTTCTAAATCACCACTGAGTGGAGAAATAAAAATCAAATCCACTTCTGCAGTACACCTATCAGATTGACTAATATGACAGAAAAGGGAAATGATATATGTTAGATTTGTGAGAAAATTGGAACATTGATGCATTTTTGGTGGTGTTATGAACTTATCCAACTATTTTGAAGTGAAATTTGGAACTACGTCCAAAGGGCAATCAAACTGTTCCTAGCCTTTGATCCAGAATTACTGCTACCAGATCTTTACCTCAAAAAGTTCATAAAAAATGGAAAAGGACCCACATGTATAAAAATATTTATAACAGCTCTTTTTGTGGTGGCAAAGAATTGGAAAGTTGAGGAATTGACTGAACAAGTTGTGATACAGGAATGTAATGGAATACTATTGTGCTATAAGAAATGATGAGTAGGTCAATTTCAGAAAAATCTGGAAAGACTTACAAGACTAATGCTGAGTGAAGTGAGCAGAACCAGGAGAATTTTGTACCTAACATAAATATTGTGCCATGATCAACTATGATAGACTTTGCTCTTCTCAGGAATACAATGAACCAAGACAATTCTAAAATCTCGTGGGGAGAAATGCTATCCAAACCCAGAGAAAGTACCATGGAGTCTGAATGCAATACTATTTTCACTTTCATTGAAGCATGCTATTTTCACTTTTTTTCCTTCAAAATTTTTTTTCCTTTTGTTCTGATTCTTCTTTCACAATATGACTGTAATGGCAAGAAAAGTAGGACTTTTTGCTGTTTTTCTGGATTGAGTTTTAGCTAAACAAGTGCATTTGAGTTTTGCCTTTGATTATATCAAGAGTCTTTGATTGGAAACACCATACATTGTATTGACCTTAATAGATCTAAGGGAGTTTGAAGATCTTCCCTAAATTTGAAGATCTCCCCTTTCCCTTAATAGGCTGAATGTAATCACATGAGATCCCATGGTGGGAGGAGTTGGCTGAGTGAGAAGAGCAGAACCAGGAGAAATTTGTACACCATTACAGATACAATGTATGTGTGATGACCAACTTTGATAAATCAGACTCTTCTCAGCAATTCAGGGTTATAAGTAAACTCCAAAAGACTCATGAGAGAGAGAGATGTCTACATTCAGAGAAAGAAATAGAAAGAACAGAATTTGAATCCAGATTCAAGCAAACTACCTCCTCTTTTTATTTATCTTTTTTGGGTTTGTTTCCTCTTTCCTATTCATTCCATCTGATACAATCCTTCTTTTTAACCTAATGTCTAAAGTGAAAGTATTTGCCAATTCTATACTTGATTGTATGCCACCATGGGTGGGGGAGGAGAAGGAAAGGGAGGGAGAGAAAATTTGAAACTCAAGGAATTGTGAAACAGAATCTTGTAAACTAAAAGTAAACAAACAAATTAATAAAGATCAAAATAAACTGAATGTTGAAAACTATCTTTACATGTAATTAGAAAAATATAAAATAATATTAATGCATAAAAGGTAAAAACAAATGAAATTTTAAAATTAAATATAAAATCCCTTCTAATACTGAAATTCTATGACATATTTATTGACTATACATATGATCAAATAGCTTCCTTAATCTTTTCTTTTCACTTCACTGATTGCCTAAATGATTTAATTTTTTTTTTTAAAGTAAAGAACACTAAATTCAGAACACTCCAGTCTGGGCTTTATACTCCATTTCTATGAGAAGGAACATATATCATAGTGGGCAAGAATGGATGTAAAGCAAGAAAAATCTAGTTTCCGATCTTGCCACCTATACTTTTTATCTTGCTGTCCTTGACACACTCATTTAAAACTTCTAAGTCTCAGTTTACCCATCTGTAAAGTTGGAATAACTATACTTTTAGTACTTGCAAGGATGTTGGGAGTATCAAATGAGAAAATGTCTAGGAAATGTTTTACAGATTTTAAAGTGCTGTGTGCATGCCTATTTATTATCTATCTATCTAATTTACTAACTAGTTGGTTCTGGCCAAGTCACTTTCCTCCATGGGTCTCAGTTTCATCACATGTGGAATGATATGGATGAGACCAGAAAAATATGATAGTTAATTTCATCTCAAACATTCTTTGTTCTCTCTCTTTCTGCCTCTCTCTCTCTCTGTGTCTCTCTGTGTCTCTCTCTCTGTCTCTCTGTCTCTCTCTTTCTCTCTCTCTCTCTCTCCTCTCTCTCTCTGTGTCTCTGTCTCTGTGTCTCTGTCTCTCTCTCTGTCTCTCTGTCTCTCTCTGTCTCTCTCTCTGTCTCTCTGTCTCTCTGTGTCTCTCTCTCTCTCTCTCTCTCTCTCTCTCTCTCTCTCTCTCTCTCTCTCTCTCTCTCTCTCTCCCTCCTTCCCTTCCTCCCTACCTACATCCCTCCCTCCTTCAATTTCCCACTTCCCTCATTGTCTGTTTCACATTCTCTCTCTTATAGGATGAAATGATTACTTGATTGATGGGAAAACAGAGGGCATTTGGGAAGAAGAAATACCATTTATGAGGAGAGAAACTGCCTCATTAACAGAATAATTGAGCTGTTAGCTAATTTTAATTGTTATCTCTAGAGAAGAAAAAATAAAATTCTATGCAATGAATATTCTTCCTTCAGATGATTAAAAGAACAACAAAAATGCTCTGTATCTTTGATGCATTTAATAATTATGTGTTTGACACCTTTTTAATATTATACAAGGCAAATGTATATTTAAAATTCTGGCAATTTACATAACACCATAAATGTGTCAGCTCTTCCTGATCAGGAATTTTCTGCTCCGCCCCCAACCTTATTACTGGTAATTCCTGCTAATTGAAAATTATTACCTTTATCTTAGTTAAATATAGTTGTTGGTGTAATAACACTTCATATTTTGCTAAGATCAATATGATTAACTATCTTTGTAAATAATGCATAAAATTAATAAGAACACATTAACTACATAAAGTTTAAAATTCATTTATTTTCACATCTGATTTATGCTTTGTAGTACTTCTTTTTTTTCTATAACCAGTCAAACAGGTTGCAATAAGTAGCTCTTATTCCAAAATTGTGAAAATCTTAATACTTAAACATCATTAGGAAGATGACTAAACCTAGTTGACACAAACTGGCTGAACAACCCATTATGAAAGATGTAGCCGAGCAATAAATAGCACATCCTTCTTTAAATTAATTGCAATCAATCTTAATTGATTTTTAAAAGAGCAAAATCTTTCTTTACTTAATCAAACAAATGGCTTCACTGGAAACTGAGTGATTATTCAGAGTGGGATGATTTCAATGAAATTGTTGATATTGCTAAGGCAATGAAATAAGTTTCTTTAATTCATTCACTCAGTCACTGAACCAACATTTTCTAAACAGTTATTATAGGGAAGGGTTTAAGGGACATGCAAAGACCAACAAGTATCATAGGTTAACAGGATTTAGGCCTAGAAGGGACCTTAAAAATTATCTACCTTAGGTATGTAATTTTGGTCAGTCAGTTCATGAACATTCATTAATCACCCACTATATACCTGGCATATATAATACAAAAATATACAAAAAGAGACAAAAAAAAAACAGTCTTTCTCCTCAAGGAGTTTTCAATCTCTTTTCCCATATGAAGCTCAAAGACATGAAGTAATATGCCCAAAGATGTCATCTAGAAAGAACTTTAGGAGCCAGAACATGGAATGTCAGAAATAAAGGGTATCTAATATTTATAGAACCCTAAACTGCAGTTGAGAAGAGCTGAGTTCCAGGACCAGCTCTACTATTAACTACAGTAGCTGTATGGTCCCAGTTACAAATCACTTCACCTCCTTGGGACTCAGTTTCCTCCACTGTTAAAAGGATTTGATTCCTGTTTATTTTCAAAATAAACATCCTTTATTATACAAAACAAAATAATGCTAAGAAATTTAGTATAGTTATAATTATAACTGATAATAGAACCCAGGTAGCAGATCCTGATACCTGGAGTATGATGTAAAAAGGAAAGGGGACAGTTAATGGGACACATTTTGACATTATATAAAGGCTACTACAATACTGTAATGGAAATGCAAATTTAAAGATCTTTCCTGCCCCTAGGCCCACTTGATAGGCTTAAGAGACTCTGAGAACATTCCTTCATTTGAAAATATACTCTGCCCCCTAATAGGCTGAATGTGGTCACATGGAGCCTGTGGCAGGAGGCTTGGTTTTCAAGAGCACCCACACCTTGGTGCTTTGTGATTGGGCAGTTGGTCAAGAGGGTGGTTACATTCTCTGACCCAGGAGAAGACTATGTAATCCCTGACATGAAGCTTTGCTTTGGGGCTCACTGTGAGAAGTGTTGTGTGATTTGACCAGATGAGACTCTAGGCAGCCTTTGAGAGCCCCCTGGCTTTGAAAACCCAGATGTTGATGCTTCCCTCTCTGGGAACTGTGATTTGGTATGGATGTAATGGTTGGACAGTTTGGAAGCCTGTCTGCTTGATCTGTTTGTTTCTCTGTCTTGTAACTTCTCTCTGTATACTCTGAAGTTCAGAGTGCTGACTTTTTCCCCCTGAACTAGGTAAACAATATATGTTTGATTGATTAATGTAAGCTTGTTAACCCATTTTGAGTTGCTTTCCTTTAGAGAAGCAGATCTAAGAACCTGTGTTGGCAGCCATCCTGGGGATGCTGGGGTGCTTGCTGCTACAAATACATAAGAGGGATTTAAAAATAATACAGCATAATATCCTATTAAATACCTTAGAAATAAAAAAACTCTCTTCCTCTTTATTGCCACTTGAAATTTCTGATGACTACCATGTGAGCAAGTGTCCTTTCAACAGTCACTAGCAACAATGAGTTCTGGAGAAGGGTCTTTCATGAGAGTAAATAAAATGAGTAAATATAAAGGAATAACCTCAACCTCATAGAATATATTACTGTTGGTTCAGAAAGAGAAACTACCTAAACAAGATTTTTCTGATTGGTAAATTGTCACTCAGGTTACATTCAAGTTCTTTTTCCACTGGCTAGACTATAGCCCCTCAGGAGGGCGATCTTACTAGTAAGATTGACTCATAGGGATAATTTTACTAATTGCTTTTTTTTGCCTCCCCATCTTGATCACTGCTTACCCTGTCCCTGTCCCCAGTACCTAAATAGGTCCTTACTGGGCCAAACTTAATGCACAAGGGACATTCTGGCTAATGTGGTTGAGGTGAAGTAGCTGCAAGAGAGAAATAGGTTGGTTTGAAATAGGAAATACATGAGAACAGGAGACAATAGTCCCCCCACCTGCAGCTGTGTGTTGTGATCTCTGAGGTAGTGATCAGTATGTGGGGAGCAGTTAGGGGAACAACATGTTAGGGACAAGAGGAATGAATGGGATAGCTACTGCTGGCTTATGATGGTAGACTGCTTTTTTGTCTTTGCTTTGACTTGAACAACTTTGAGGCAACTTGATGGTTCAGTGGATAGATTACTGGGTCTGGAGACAGGAAGACCTCAATTCAAATCTGGCTGCAGACATTTACTATGTGACCATGGGCAAGTTACTTAGCCTCTGTTTCCCTAGGAGGAAGCTAGGTGATACAGTGAATAGAGCACTGAGCTCAGAGACAAGAAGATTTCAATTCAAATCCTGCCTCAGACACTTACTAGCTATGTGACCCTGGACATAGTCATTTAACCTCAGTTATCCTTGATCCACTGGAGAAGGAAATGGCAAATCACTCTAGTACCTTTGCCAAGAAAATTCTATGAATGGTATGATCTATAGTATCATGAAGAGAGAGATGCCACAATTCCCATTGCTTTGTGCATGGTCTCTCCATCTGGGAACTACATAGCCTTAATGAATTAGAAAGTCTTATCCAACTAATACACAATGGGAATGTCATTAGTCAGATTCAACTCCATAATGGCTTCCTCAGACAGACCCTCCAGATATTTGACAATGCCATGAGACCCCTTGTCATGGGCTGACTTCATAGAATATTTCCTTCCTTGATCTGAAGTTTGCTTTTTCTCATTTGGGAAGAGGAGAGCCTAGGCAGTGTTGTTTTCATTAGACTCTCACAGGAGGGTATCTAATCCTCAGTAAGATCTGCATTGCAAAAGTCCTTACTCATGTTTCTATTGAAAGGGTGTTCAGCCTCCATTGAAGGTGATAGAATGATGTCAGAGCATCATCAGATTCAGCTGTGCCTAACCATTCTTGGCATCTGCCTCTGCTTTTTGAGGCCTGTCAGAAGCACACAGTGCTACTCACTGAGGTGCCAAGTCCTCACTACAGGCAACCCCATCTGGTAGATGTCATCTAACATTGTCCAAAAAGAATGAATTGTTCTCCTCTGGAATACAGTGAAGCAGATACTGAATTTATTGCTAGCATCTCCCAAAGCTAAGCCAATGAGCTTGGTCTCCTAGTGCCACAGGACTCAGATTTGTCTCATCAGTCACATATGCAGTTCTTCAGATTCTGGGCACTCTCAATATGCAAGATCAGCATGATCTTGTAAGCAGTTATGGCAAGGCTCAAGATTAGGTCTGGGGTTCTGGGTTTCCATCTTAGAGACCTACAGGAGAGTTTTTTCATATTAAACATATTTTCATATTAGTTATGTTGTAAAAAAGATTTAGAACCAATGGGATGAACTTTTTTTTTTAAAAAAAAACAAAAGAGGACGGGGCAGAGCCAAGATGGCGGAGTAGAAACAGTGCATCCAAGGCACTCTCCCCCCAGATCACCTCCAAACTATGTAAAAGGGGACTCTGAAAAACCTCTGGAGCCCCAGCACCCACAGAACAACACAGAGAAGCTAACCTCCCACTGAGGAGAGCCCAGCAGCCCTGCAGGAAGGAAGAGAGCGGCAGCTCCCCAGAGGGCCAAACAGAGGTTGAAAGAATACACCGATCACCTCCTGAAAAAGATCCTAAAAAGAAAACTCCCAGGAATATTATAGCCAGGTTCCAGAATCCCCAGATCAAGGAGAAAATACTACAAGCAGCCAGGAAGAAACAATTTCAATATTGTGGAAACACAATCAGAATAGCCCAGGACCTGGCAGCTTCTACACTGAGGGATCGAAGGGCATGGAATATGATATTCCAGAGGGAAAAAGAGCTGGGACTGAAGCCAAGGGTCACCTACCCAGCAAAACTGAGTATTTTGTTTCAGGGGAAAATATGGTCATTCAGTGGAATAGAGGACTTTCAAGCATTCTTGAGGAAAAAACCAGAATTGAATAGAAAATTTGACACCCAGACACAAGAAGCAAGAGATGCCTGAGAAGGTAATTAGGGAAAAGAAATCAAAAGGAACTTATCAAAGTTGACCTATTTACATTCCTACATGGAAAAACAATAACTGTGATTGATGAAACCTTTCTCAGTATGAAAATAATGGAAGAAAGGTATATGGTCATATGAATACATATGTGAATGTGTGTATATATGTTTAGTTAGAGAGAGGGCACATGTTGAATTTGTTGGGAAGGAATGATACTTAAGGGGTGATATTATGAGGTGAGAGAGGAAAGTGGCAAGAGGAGATGGGGAGAAGCATGGTAGGGTAAACTATCTCATGTAGAAGAAGCAGGGGGAAGTGGCAGCAGGGGAGGGGAAGAATAGGAAGGCAAAAAGGCAAAACCACATTCTCATTGAATTTGGTTCAGGGAGAGAATGACATACATACTAAATGGGATATCTCAACCTGCAGCAGAATAGGGGGAAGGGGGATGAGAGGAGGGATGATGAATGGGAGGGCATTCTTGGGGGGAGGGGAGGTTGGAAGTACCCACTATAGAAGAGGGACAGGTTCAAGTAGGGAATGGACCAGGTGGGGGGTGGGATGGGTGGGAGGGAATTATAAGCAGCCTTGTCCAATATATCTACTATGGTAATATTTTGCATAGCTATACATGTACAACACATATTGAATTACTTATCTTCCCAGAGGGAATGGGTGGCAAGGGAGGAAGGGAATGGATCTGAAATTCGAGGTCTTAAAATTAAATGTTTCAAATATATATAAATACTATTATCAATATTCTTTTCCATGTAATTGGGAGATAAGATGTGCAGGCATTGGGGCACAGAGATTCACCTTGCTCTAATGGAAAAGTCAAAGGGGGTATGGGAGAAGATATGGGAGAGAGCAGACTGGAGGAAGGCATATCTTGTGGGACTGCTATTCTGGGATGGTGGGTAGGGGAAAAACGGGGAAAAAATTGTAACTCAAAATCTGGTGGAAATGAATGATGTAAACCAGAAGTTAATAAAGCATTTGTTTAATTAGAAAAAAAAAGAAGGAAAGAGAGACTTGAAGATAGATATACAACCTATTTAATATTCACTGAATTAGTACTGCTTCCTGCTCAATGGCTATCAGCAAAAATAGCAACACCCCCAATAACAGCTTACATTCATCTAAGACTTTAAAGTTTGTAAGATTTTTCTTTTATCCTTGCAGCAGCCTTGGGATGTAGATGCTATTATTGTCCCCATTTTATAGATGAAGAAACTGAGGCAGATAGAAATTAAGAGACTTGCCCAAGGTTACACAGTCAATAGATTTCTGAGACTGATTTGGAATTCAAATCTTCTTATGAAATTTTTTAAAAGTCATAATTTAAATAAAAAAAGAAACAAACAAAAGAGAGACAGAAAATAGTATGTTTTCATCTGCATTCAGATTGTAGTTCTTTCTCTGGAAGTAGATAGCATTTACCATCATTTACATTTTATAGTTTTCTTAGAACCTTGCAATGTTGGGAAGAGTGAAGTCCATGAAAGTTAATCATAGCACAATGTGACTATAATTGTGTATGATGTTGTCCTGGTTCTGCTCAGGATCAGTTCATATAAATCTTTCTAGTTTTTTCTGAATTTTGTCTGTTGTTTATTTCTTATAGCACAATAATATTCTATTATATTCATATACCCCAGCCATTCCCTAAATTGATGGGCATACCATCAATTTCCAATTCTTTTCCTCTATAAAAAAGTTGTTATAAATATATTTGTACATGTAGGTCTTTCCCCCATTTTTATGATCTCTTTGGGATACATCCCTGCAGAGTGGTATTTCTGGGTCAAATGGTATGAAAATTTTATAAGCGTTTGGGCATAGTTCCAAATTGATCTCCAAAATGGTTGGATCAGTTCACAATTCCACCAACAATGCCTTAGTGCTCTAATTTTCCCACCTCTTCTTCAGCATTTATCATTTTCCTGTTTTGTCATGTTAGCCAATCTAACAGGTGTAATGTTGTACCTCAGAGTTGTTTTGATTTGCATTTCTCTAATCAATAGTGATTTAGAAAATTTTTTCATATGACTATAGATAGGTTTAATTTCTTCATCTGAAAACTGCCTGTTCATATTCTTTGTCTATTTATTAACTGGGGAAAGGAGGGCTTGTTTTTGATCAAATGACTTCTCTTGTTCCATACAATACACATGAAGTGACTTCATTTATCTAGACCAGTGGTTCTCAAAATGTGCTTCAGGGACTCTGGTGTTCCCTAAGACTTTCAATGAATTCATAAAGTTAAGCCTATTTTATGACAATTCTAAGATGTGTATCTTCTAATATAATAAATACCTATAGATATAACCCAAATGAACAAAAGCTTTCAAGTGGTCCTCAATAATTTTAATCATATAAAGGAGTTCTGAGACCACTGATCTAGACTACTCTATTTTTTTTATTTTAATTTTAATTTTTTTGCTTTTTGAAGGGGGGAGGGCAGGGCAGTTGGGGTTAAGTGACTTGCCCAAGTCACACAGCTAGTTTTTGTGTTAAGTGTCTGAGCTCAGATTTGAACTCAGGTCCTCCTGACTCCAGGGCTGGTGCTTTATTCACTGTACCATCTAGCTGCCCCTACTCTAATGTTTTAATAATAAGGAAGCTAGGGTCTACAGAAGGGTAATAACCTACTCAGGTTCAAATAGTTCCTTCAGTGGTAGAGTAGGGGTCCTAATTCAGAGATCTTCCCATTATTCCATGTTGCTTCTCATGAAAACCAACCTACTTGAAATACAAATGGTAACCAGATAATCACAGTATTCTGACATCTTTTCCCATCCCACCCCTATCTCTCAATCCTTAATACTTTTGGAGCACAGCACACATGTGCATACACACACACACACACACACACACACACACACACTTACTTTGGCTTTATCATGGCATAATAATCTAATAAGGCATAAGTCATAGAAAAATTATTCATTCTCTTGACCTTGCAGATAAATTTACCTTCTCCTTTATGTGTATGTTCCTCCCTTGTCAATGAAAAATCCCTTAAATTCCAGTCTTAACTGAAATTCCAGATACTCAATCTCTCCATCTTGTGAACTGAAAATTTTGGTTTGTGTTCATTGTATCACAAGATATACTAGAACTTCATTCTGGTGTGCACCAGAAATATTATTAGGATATCCAATAGGCCAGGATAGCTCCTTTTCCAGAAAGGAGTTCCCATTCTAGGTTCAACAACACCCAAGATTCAGTATGGGGGAACAACGTGGCCTCAAAAGTCAAGTTAAACATTTCTTTCTCTGTCTGGTTCATTTTGCCCCCTTCTTATCCTCCAACCTAGGGTAGAACTCTAGAGAAAATCCACACAAAACTTAGAGATAACTCATGTCCAGATTCTGACCTAAAAGGAGGAAATATGTTTCTTATAGGAAAGTACTCACAGTGCAAAGCGGTTGATATCAGGTATAGATGAGCTCTTTGTTTCCTCTGCCCCACAAGAAACGCTTAAAACACAGAAGATTCGTAAGCACACATTAACAATTTACTTAATATATGAAAACTTTAACCGGTCACCCATATTATAATCTATGGAAAAGTAAAGTATTCCCCAGAGATATTTCACATCTTGGATCTGACCAATCCAAGCAATTTACAAAGTCTCATCTTCTGACCCATCAAGTACAGATTGTGATTTCCTCATCCTTTCAGTTGCAGTGTCCTCCTGAATGCTACTATTTTAGCTATAGTCACCATGCCCCCCCCAAAAAAAAAGGCCACAGTTTTAGAACTGACCTTTCCCAGGGCAATCAGTTGTGACTCAAAATTATGGATCTCTCAACTCACAAGTTAATTGCTAGAACTAAGTATTTATACTCTAGGATTATTATGAAATAGGGTGGAAAAAGTCTTATTTGTTTGTATTTGGATTTCTAGCTTAATTAATGTTGTATGCACATATCCATGCTGTGTGCTGTTAGCTATCTTTTTCTTTCTATTTTTTCTATCTATCTATCCAACTACATATCTATTATCTGTTTTGTGGTCTGTGCTCAGTAAAAGAAACACAAAGCCAAGGAAACAATTGGGTAATTTAGGTCTCAGCTCACATTCATCTAGAGTGGTTCACCATGACCAGTAGTGGGGAGAGAGGAAGATAAATAATCTGCTGGAAGTTCAAGGGAAAGCTGAGCTTGGATCCATCCTAAATGATCTCTCACCCAATAGGAGAAGTTGAAACTTTCTACAGTTTTAATACCCTACCAAATAGGTGGCAGTCCCTGATTACAGTGATGCAGAAGGACCATTCAGGACTTGATGTGTCACATGTAACCTTTAGCATTGTCAGAGAGCATGGGCCCATCCTTACATCAGTCCCATGGGATATGTTCCAGTACAAATATTTCAGAGCTACATAAGAGTGGAAGGGAAGCAGATCAGACAATCTACCTCTCTCTACCAATATCTAGTTTAACTATCAGTCAACATCAGGCTAGGCAGCAGCAATTTATTGTGAATGTTTGTTCTAACATCCTATTGACTAGGTTCATGCAGCCTGACATCTCATTTAGCTAGTGAAAGAGGACTCTGGAAGGCTGGAGTACACTGGGCATATTCTTGTTTTCCCTATCCCCTCTCAAGATTTAAGAATGGTGTTTGAACATATAGTGCATGCACTAAAAGTGAAAGGGAAGAGACAGGAGAGGAGCAGAGGGGAGAAGGGAAGAGAGGGGAGGAGAGAGAAGGGAACTAAATATCTATGAATACTAATTCCTTAACTCCATTCTTTTAAGAACTAATAGAATCTTGTTTTGTCAATAATATTTGAATTGAATTGTCAATAATATTTGACAATGATTCAGCCCTTTACATTAATTTAATATCTCTTACCTCATTTGATTCCCACATTAAACATTTACATGTACTTTTTATCATTAAGCCTCATAGATGTCTTTCTTTTTTGCCTTTATTTGTATCTCTAGTCTTTACTATAGTACCTGGCATATAGTAAGTGATTATTGAAGGCTTGTTAACAACCCTCTGAGACACATAGTGAAACTATTCTCCCAATTTAGACTTAAGGAAACTGAGGCCCAAAGGGGAAAAGTGACATGAACAAAACTGTACAACATGTCAGTGGGAGAGATGGGACATTTATTGACAATTATTAACAACACAGTGATAAGCTTGTGTGAATACAGGTGGAATCTGAAAAAATAAAAGAAAAGGTAGTTAGTAGTCCAGTATCACTGCAAAACAATATATGAAGAGAAACAGAGTGAACCAAGCCAGGACAGAGAGGTTTTAAGACACTGTGATGACCCCTAATTAACAAACAAAAGTTTTATATTTTATCATAAGCATCCACGAAATGTTTAGGAACTAAGCTTTTGGCATTTAAAAGTCTTTACACTTCAATTTCAAATTCTCTCTCTCATCTAATTTCCTATAGCTTCCCTTAACCTACATTATTTCAGCCAAATTGGCCTCCCAATTCTTCTATGAAATCAACATGCCATTGACCACCTTAATGCCTTTGCTTAAGTTATATTGCCTATGACAGGAATAGAATGCCTCCTCACCTACCTTTTTTCATATCCTTAGTCTATTTCAGGGCTCACCATAAGTGGCATCTCAAATCCAAAGTGTTTCCTGATCCCCCTCCTACTCAACTTTTACTACTCTCTGTCTCTGGAAATTATTTTTCATTTATTTATCTGTTTACATGTCCTCCCTCAGTAGAATGTAAGGTCCTTGAGAGAAGAGATATTTAAGATATTTTTGTTTGTTTTTGTTTTCCTATCTCAAGTGCCTTAAAAATAGTAGTTTATACCTAATGATGGTTTGTTGATTTGTTAAATTGGATTGAGAGTCAGAGCTCTGTGTTAGGAAATTTAATTTAGCAACTGTGAAAAACAGATTGGAAAACAGGAAAAAATTTCTACAATAGTCAGGAAGAGCAAGAATGAGCATTTACAAAATCGTGGGACAGTGGAAGGGATGGACAGTAAAGACATTGCTGGGTCTGGATCCAGAGGATTTGGATCCTGAGGGGATGTGGTAAAGAAACCAAGAGAGGTAGAAAGACTGAGTTGGGGACATGGTGTGTTTAAGAATATAAAACAAACAAACCCAAAAAAAGGTACATGTTGTGTTTAAGAACATAGAACAAAAAAGAAGGAAACTTTGGGACTATCTGGTCAGCCTTCAATTTCAAATGAAGAAATCTTAGCACAGAGAGGGAGACTGGCCCAATTTGGAGCAAAGTGCTTTGGGCCAAAACCAGGACTAGAAACTAAGTCTTATTCTGAATCTATAGCACTTATGAAAAGAAATCAAACATATAATTCTGCATTTTTGGGGAAAGTAGCCATTGAAACTTGTGTGGGAATAATATTGTTTAATGCAATACTAGGTCACAGTTCTGTAGTTACTTTTTTGTGCAAATAAAACAATAGCAAGTCTGTCAGTCCAGCAATTACTTCAAGGTCTCCTACAGTATGTGAAACCTAGTCCATTTAACTGTGTATTATAACACTAACATAAATGGACTCTTAAGTAGACTTTTAAACATGATAATATGTTTTTTTAATACCATTATCTTACAGACCAGTCATTTGTCCCCGGTCCCAATAGAACATTAAAAAGAAAAAGATAAGACAATTAACCATGTGACATAGTAGTGACTGTATCAAAGAGAGCAGGCAATATGTTATCTGAAGTTGAACCATATCTCTTTGCCACGAGCGAATAAGTATGTTTCATTTTGTGCTCTCTGGGACTTATACTGGTTTTTCAATCACTTAGAGTTCAGTTTTAGTAATAAATAATTATAAATAGTTTAGTAAGTTTTAATAATATTTAAATTAGGGGTGGCTAGGTGGCACAATGAGTAAGAGCGCTGGCCTGGGAGTTGGGATGACCCGAGATCGAATCCGGCCTCAGAAAATGAGCACCCACACATAAATAATGACCAGCCGTGTAACCTTGAGCAAGTTACTTAACCCCAATTGCTTAAAAAAATAATAATAATAATATTTAAATTAGAATGAATATTACTGTTTATGTTGGTATGTTGTTTCTGTTTATGTCACTCTACATCAGTGCATATGAATAAATTTCCTCATATCTCTTTGTATTTATTTTATTTATTATTTCTTACTGCATAATAATATTTTCTTAAATTCTCATGCCATGGTACTTTTTTTTCCCCTTAAACATTCCCCAGTTGATGAACACCCACTATATTTCCAGGTCTTTACTTAAACAAAGAATGTGATAATATGTGTAAAGTGGTCTGGCACATAGTTAAGCTTATAAATGCATTCTCCCTTCCCATGCCCTTATTTTGGCATATTTTGGACCCATGTTTCTTTTTCTGAAATCTTTAAAATACACATTAAGTAGTGAGATTGCTAAAAATGTGACAATATTTTTAAAGCATGTTAAAATCCTTTAAAATACAATATAAAAGGGGAGGAGCCAAGACAACAGAGTAAAAGCAGGAACCTGCTTCAGCTCCTGCTCTGACCACCTGAAATACCAGTAAAAAATGACTCTAGGCAGAGCCAAGATGGCGGAGTAGAAAAAGCATTTCCAATGTGCTCTGCCCCACACAAATTTCAAAAGATGTGAAAGGGGACTCCGAACAACTCCTGGAGCCACAGCACCCACAGAATGGCACAGAGAAGCTAACCTCCTGCTGAGGACAGCCCAGCAGCCCTGCAGGGAGCAGCCAGGTCAGCACTCTGCGAGCAGGCAGCACAGCTCACTGGGAACCAACAACACAGCACACAGAGCTGAGCCCAGGTCTGCGGTTTTAGCACCAGGGTGGCTGGGCCTTCAGCTGGCTGGAGGGACCCCAGAACAGCAGCAATTGTGGTGATTCCAGAATTATAAGCACAGATATGCCTAGGACAAAGTGAGAGGTTAGTGCCCTATGGACTCTGGGACCAGTATTTGGGGAACGCGTGGCTTCCTCCCCTGGGGGCCAAAAGCTGCTGAAGAAACAGCTGCACAGAAGCCATTTTGCAGCATGAGTAGTGGCTCTAGCTCCTGGTCTGAAAATTGTAGGGAGATCCAGCAATCACTCTGGGGGTTAATCGCTCTTGCTTTAAACTCCCTGGATCTAGATTGTGGTCTAGGGGGGAAGTTTGGGGTGGGTATCCAATTTGCCAGAGTAGGTGGAGGCTTTACAGAGGCCACCCAACTGGCAGAAGTTGTGAAGACCCCACGTTTGGGCAGAAGCTCCCCTGTCTGGTGGCAGTGTCCTACTGTGGCAACAAGCCCAAAAATCAAGCAATTAAGTGGCAACATGCCTAGGCAAATGAAAAAAAATAAACAGAAAAGCTCAACATTAGACTCCTATTTTAGGGGCAAAGAGGCTCAAAGCATGGAGGAGGACTGTGAGGTCAGAACTCCTGCACCAAAAGCCCCAAATGAAAATACAAGCTGGCTACAGGCCATAGAGGACCTTAAGAAGCAGATAAAAGAAGTGGGGGAAAATTTGGGAAAAGAAATGAAAAAGATGCAAGAAATGTATGAAATGACAGTCAACAGCCTGACTAAGGAAAATAACACCTTAAAAAATAGACTAACTCAAATGGCAAAAGAGGCTCAGAAAGGCAATGAGGAGAAGAATGCCTTAAAAAGTCGAATTTGCCAGATGGAAAAAGAATGTCAAAAGCTCAATGAGGAGATTCATTCCTTCAGAGTCAGACTGGAGTAAATGGAAGCTAGTGACTTTATCAGAAATCAAGATACTATTAAAAAGATCCAAACAAATGAAAGAATAGAAGGCAATGTGAAACATCTCATGGGAAAAACCATTGACCTGGAAAATAGATCCAGGAGAGATAATTTAAAAATTATTGGACTACCTGAAAGCCATGATGAAAGAAAGAACCTAGAAATCATCCTTAAAGAAATTCTCAGGGAAAATTGCCCTGATGTTTTAGACCCAGTGGGGGAAATAGAGGTTGAAAGAATCCACTGATCACCTCCTGAAAAAGATCCCAAAAAGAAAACTCCTAGGAATATTATAGCCAGACTCCAGAACTCCAAGATCAAGGAGAAAATACTACAAGCAGCCAGGAAGAAACAATTTCAATATTGTGAAAACACAATCAGAATAGCCCAGGACCTGGCAGCTCCTACACTGAGGGATAGAAGGGCATGGAATATGATATTCCCGAGGGCAAAAGATCTGGGATTGAAGCCAAGGGTCACCTACCCAGCAAAACTGATTATCTTGTTTCAGGGGAAAATATGGTCATTCAATGGAATAGAGGAATTTCAAGCATTCTTTTTTTTTTTAAACAAATGCTTTATTAACTTCAGTTTTACATCATTCATTTCTACCAGATTTTGAGTTACAATCGTTTCTGCCCCCCTTTTTTCCCCTACCTACCCTCCCAGAATAGCAGTCCCACAAGATATCACTTCCTCCAATCTGCTCTCTCCCCTATCCTTCTCCCATACCCCCTTCGACTTTTCCATTAGAGGAAAGTGAATCTTTGTGCCCCAATGCCTGCACATCTTATCTCCCAATTACAAGCAAAATAATATAAATAATAATATTTATATATATTTGAAACATTTAATGTTAAGACCTCGAATTTCAGATCCATTTCATTCCTCGCTTGTCACCCATTCCCTCTGGGAAGATAAGTAATTCAGTATATGTTGTACATGTCTAGCTTTGCAAAACATTATCATAGTAGATATATTGTACAAGGCTGCTTATAATTCCCTCCCACTCATCCCACCCCTCACCTGGTCCATTCCCTACATGATCCTGTCCCTCTTCTATAGTGGGTACTTTCAACCTCCCCTCCCCCCAAGGATGCCCTCCCATCCATCATCCTTCCTCTCATCCCCTTTCCCCCTATTCTGCTGTAGGTTGAGATATCCCATTTAGTATGTATGTGATTTCTCTCCTTGAGCCAACTTCAATGAGAATATGGTTTTGCCTTTTTGCCTTCCTGTTCTTCCCCTCCCCTGCAACTACTTCCCCTTGGCTCTTCTACATGAGATAGTTTACCCTACCCTGTCTCACCTCATCTCCTCTTGCCACTTTCCTCTCTCACTTCATAATTTCATCCCTTGAATATTCTCCCTTTCCAACAAATTCAACCTATTCGCTCTATCCATATATAACTGTAACCATATACACACACATTCACTCTGTATTCATATGACCACACACCTTTCTTCCATTATTTTCATAGTGAGAAATATATCATCAGTCACAATTATTGTTTTTCCATGTAGGAATGTAAATAGTTCAACTCTGATAAGTTCCTTTTGATTTCTTTTCCCTGATCACCTTCTCAGGCATCTCTTGCTTCTTGCATCTGGATGTCAAATTTTCTTTTCAATTCTGTTTTTTTTTTCCTCAAGAATGCTTGAAAGTCCTCTATTCCACTGACTAACCACATTTTTCCCCTGAAACAAAATACTCAGTTTTTCTGGGTAGGTGACCCTTGGGTTCATTCCCAACTCTTTTGCCCTCTGGAATATTGTATTCCATGCCCTTTGATCCCTTTTTCATTATGAAAAAAATTGAAGAAGGGTACATGGCATATGTTCACAGGTATACATGGATAGAGGGCACAGGTTGAATTTGATGGGAAGGGATGATTCTTTTTTTTTTTTGGAGGGCAATTGGGGTTGGGTGACTTGCCCGGGGTCACACAGCTGGGTTTTTGTTTGTGTGTTGGGTGTCTGGGGCCGGATCCGGGCTCGGGTCCTTCTGGCTCCAGGGCCTCTGCTTTGCTTGCTGCACTACCTAGCCGCCCCAAGGAAGGAATGATTCTTAAGGGGTGAAATCAAGAGGTGAGAGAGGAAAGTGGCAAGATGAGATGGAGAGAGATAGGGTAGGGTAAACTATCTCATGTAGAAGAGGCAAGGGGAAGTAGTTGCAGGGGAGAGGAAGAACAGGAAGGCAAAAAGGCAAAAGCAAATTCTCATTGAAGATGGCTCAAGGAGAGAATCACATACATAATAAATGGAATATCTTACCTTCACTCACTCTCCTGAGTAGGGGAAAGGGGGATGAGAGGGGGGATGATGGAGGGGAGGGCATTCTGGGGGGAGGGGAGATTGGAAGTACCCACTATCAAAGAGGGACAGGATCAAAGTAGGGAATGGACCAGGTGGGGGGTGAGATGGGTGGGAGGGAAATATAAGCAGTCTTTTACAATATATCTACTATGGTGATGTTTTGCATAGCTCTACATATACTACACATACTGAATTGCTTATCTCCTCAGAGGGAGTGGGTGACAAAGGAGGGAGGGAACAGATCTGAAGGTAGAAGTTTTAAAATTAAATGTTTCATAAGATGTCCAGGCATTGGGGCTCAGAGATTCACCTTGCCCTAGTGGCAGAGTCGAAGGGGATATGGGAGAAGATATGGGAGAGAGCAGATTAGATGAGGAGATATCTAATGGGACTGCTGTTCTGGGGTGGTGGGTAGGGAAAAATGGGGGGAAAATGTAACTTATAGTGTGGTGGAGCTGAATGATGTAAACCAGAAGTCAAAAAAAAAAAACATTTTAAAGAGAAAAAAGAGAATAAAATGAGAAAATTATAAAAAAAAAATGACTCTAAACAAATTTTAGAGCTAGAAAACCCACAAAGTGACAGAGAGAAACAAATCTCCCACTGATGGCAGCCTGGCAGGCCTACAGAAAGGCCTACTTCTATTGCACTGAAGTAGGAGCCAAGCCCAGTCCTGCCTGAGCCCCCAGAGCCCAGACCCTGAGTGGCTCCAACCAGCAGCACAAGCTGTCCACAGCAGCCTTCTGGAGAGTGAATCACCAGCAGCTGTGATGGTTTCCAGACTTCTCAACTCAGAAACACCAAAGACAAAGTAAAAGGCCAGTGGGGAACTCTGTTGGAACTGGGAGACAAAAGAACATGATTTGGCCTCTACCACCAGGATAAGAGGTGATGGAGCCTGCAGCAGCTGCAGCTACTGTCTTGTGACTGCTTCCAGAACTCCTGGCCTGCAGATCTTAGGGGGACTTAGCAATCATTCAGAGGGTAAATGTACTTGCTTTGACTTGCTTGGATCTGGATCAGTCTTGGGTGGTGGTTGTGGGGTGTGTGGACAGTCTGCCAGAACTTGTGGAGGCTATAGAAAGGGTGCCCTCCTCATAGCTCTGGCAACTGTGAAAACCCCAGTAATTTGGGACAGAGATCACTCCACTGTGGAAGCAGAGTTCTACCATGGCAATGAGCTCAAAAGTCAAATAATTGTCTGGCAAGATGAGCAAGCAGAGGAAGCTCAGTCAGACTGTAGAATCCTTTTTTGGGCTCAGAAAGGATCAAAACATGGAACCAGAAGAAGACAATAAAGTAAAAATTCCTGCCTCAAAATCCTCCAAGAAAAAATATGAACTGGCCAGGCCATGGAAGAGCTCAAGAAGGGTTTTGAAAATCAAGAAAGAGAAGTGGAAGAAAAATTGGGAAGGGAAATGAGAATGTTGCAAGAAAAGCATGAAAAGTGAGTCAACAGCCTGAAAAAGAGAAACAAGTAAATACTGAAGAAGATAACACCTTAAAAAATAGACTAACTCAAAAGGCAAAAGAGGCCCAAAAAGTCAATGAGGAGAATGCCTTAAAAATGAATTGGCCAGATCAAAAAGGAAGTTCAAAAGCTAACTGAAGAGAATAATTCCTTCAAAATTAGATTGGAGCAAATATAAGCTAATGACTTTATGAGAAATCAAGATACTATAAAACAGAAGCAAACAAATTAAAAATAGGAGACAATGTGATATATCTCATTGGAAAAACCACTGATCTGGAAAACAGATCCAGGAGAGATAATTTTAAAATTATTGGACTACCTGAAAGTCATGATCAAAAAAAGAACCTAGAAATCATCCTTCAAGAAATTCTCAAGGAAAAATGCTCTGATATTCTAGAACCAGAGGGCAAGATAGAAATTGAAAAAATTCACTGATCCCCTCTTGAAAATGATCCAAAAAAGAAAACACCTAGAAATATTATATCCAAATTCCAGAGTTCCCAGGTCAAAGAGAAAATATTATAAGCAGTCAGTCAGAAATAATTTTAGTATTTTGAAAACACAATCAGGATAACACAAGATCTAACAGCTTCTACATTAAGGGATCGAACCAAGAATCACATACTTAGCAAAACTGAGCATAATGCTTCAAGCAAAAATATGGTCATTCAGTGGAATAGAGGATTTTTTAGAATTCTTGATGAAAAAATGAGAGCTGAATAGATAATTTGACTTTCAGATACAAGAAGCAAAAAAGGCATGAGAAGGTAAAGAGGAAAGAAAAATCATAAGGAACTTATTGAAGTTGAACTATTTACATTCCTACATGGAAAAATGATAATTGTAACTCATAAGACTTTTTCTCAGTATGAGGTTAGTTAAAGGGAATATATATGTGTGTGTGTATATATATATATATATATATATATATATATATATATATATATATATATATATATATATATATATGTGTGTGTGTGTGTGTGTTTGTGTGTATACATATATATGTATTTATGGGAGTGTGTGTGTATATATGTGTGTATGTATATGTATATGTATATGTATATGCTAGAAATATATTTGAATGTGTATGTATATGTGTGTACATGTATACATAGAGGGCACAGGATGAGTTGAATATGAAGGGATGATATCTAAAAAATAAAATTAAAAGATGAGAGAGGAATATGTTAGGAGGAGAAATGGAGAGACAGAATAGGGTAAATTATCTCATCTAAAAGAGGCAAGAGAAAACTGTTACAATGGAGGGGAAGAGCAGGAAGGTGAAAGGGAAGGAGTCTTATTCTCATTGGATTTGGCTTAAGGAGGGAATAACATACACACCCAACTGGGTATCTTACCCTACAGGACAGTAGTGGGGAAGGGGATAAGAGGAGGATGATAGAAGGGAGGGCAAATTGGGGGAGAGGATAGTTAGAAACAAACACTTCTGAAAAGGCACAGTGTCAAAGTAGAAAATAGACTAAGTGGGGGCAGGATAGGATGAAGGGAAATACAGTCTTTCACAATGTAAGTACTTTGGAAACGTTTTGTGTAACTACACATGTGCAACCTATATTGAATTGCTTGTCTTCCCAGTGGGGGTGAGTGAGGAGGGAACGACGGAAAGAATCTGGAAATCAAAGTTTGTTTTTTGTTTTTTTTTTGTTTTTTTTTTAGGGCAATTGGGATTAAGTAACTTGCCCAAGGTCACACAGCTAGGCTTTTGTTTGTGTGTGCATTGAGTGTCTGAGGTTGGATCCGAACTCAGGTCCTTCTGACTCCAGGGCCGACGCTCTACTCACTGCGCCACCTAGCAGCCTCGGAAATCAAAGTTTTAAAAACAAATGTTAAAAAATTGTTTTCTGGGGCAGCTAGGTGGCGCAGTAAGAGCGTCAGCCCTGGAGTCAGAAGGACCTGAGTTTGGATCCGACCTCAGACACTTATCGCACACACAAACAAAAACCTAGCCGTGTGACCTTGGGCGAGTTACTTAACTCCAATTGCCCTCCAAAAAGGCAAAAAAAAAATTGTTTTCTTTTATATGCAACTGGGAAATAAGATATACAGGCACTGGGGTATAGAAATACATCTTGCCCTACTAGAAAGTTGGGGGAAGGGTGATGAGGGAGGATATAAGAGAGAACAGATTGGGGGAAGGGGTATTCAATAGGCTCACTATATTCTTTTCTTGTGGGGGTAGGGGAAAGATGGGGAGAAAATTTGTAATTTAAAATCTTGTGGAAATTAATGTTGAAAACTAAAACTAAATAATATAAAAGAAAAAATACAGTATGAAAATTACTATTGCATATGGTTTAAGAAGTAGCTTTAAGCCTAATTTTTGTCAAAATATGTTGTAGAATTTCATGTAGTTTTTATCAAAATATAGGCCTTTCTCTGGTAATTTATATTTTGAGTATATCAAACATTGGGCAACTGTTTTAGATGATATAAGTTTATTATTTACCTACTCTGTTCTGATGATGCACATTTTATTTTTACTCGTACCAAATAATGTTTTTTTTTCAGATATAGTTTGAGTGAAGGTAATGCTCCACACTTTTCATTCATCACACTACTTCTTGGCTACCTCCATGCCATGTGACTTCCAATTCCACCTGCAACTAAAGGTCTCACCTCTATAATTTTGAGCCTAACAGAAGAACATCTCACCTTTTTTTTTCAAGGTCTCAATATACTTCACTACTTCCAGGTCATTCCATGTCATCTGTAGCAAGAACAACACTCCCACCCTTTCCAAATCCCCACTGCCATTCCTGTAAAGGACATATCAACCAATTGCCCTAGTATTCTAATCTTTTCATCTCTGATTTTTCTTTCCAAAATACTCATCCTTGACCAACTATATATTTTGTCTTCTCTTGTTAGAATATAAGCTCCTTTGAGGCAGGTACTGCTTTGCTTGGTTACATTTGTAAAACCAGCACTTAGCATAGTGCATGGCACAAATTAAATGTTGAATAAATTATTTTCTTTCATCCATCAGTTTTCTCTTGAGGTTCTAAAGCTTTTGTTCCTCTAAAGTAGGAGGCTCTTAACCTGAGGACTCTGAACTAAAAATTTTGATAACTATTTCAATATAAAAGATTTCCTTTGTAATCTTATATATTCTTCTTTTCATTAAAAATATTAATCTGAGAATTAGGTCCATAGTCTTTACCATACTGACAAAGGACACACACAAATGATTAATAAGTCTTGCTCTAAATGAACTTGTTTTTATTTTATCTACTGTTTAAAAAGTATTCCCTTAGTAATTTGATTGGTATTACACTAAATTTATAAAATAATTTAGGTATTGGTTTCATTTTTAATTATATTGGCCCTGCCAATTGATAGACTTACCAATTCTATCTCCAACTATGTCTTATTTTTGTAAAAAGTGTTTTATAGCTGTATTGATATAAATCTTTTGTTAACTTGGTAGAATAATTATTCCTTTTGATGCTATTGAAAGTGGATTTTTTTCTTATTATCTTTGCTTCCTCTGTATGTTTCCCATGTTATAGAAATACTGATGATACTTGTAGATTTATTTTATATTCTGCTACCTAGATAAAGCTATTTTTTGCTGGTGCTTGGGTATTTTCTATTATCTCACCCCTCAATAGGGATAGTTACTTAATTTTATCTTCTTGGTTTCTTCCTTTAACTACTATTTCTAGAACATTGTCAGATAGTAAGGGTGATGGAGGGAATCCCTGTTTTATCTGTGATTGTGCTGTGAAATATTCTAGTCATTTTTCCATTACAAAACCCAAAATGCTACCTCTTGGCTTTAAATATGTTTTTGATCATATAAAAATAGGAACTCACATGGCTGTGCTTTTTTTAAAATTTTTAACATAAATGAGTACTCTTCTATCAATGCATTTTCAACAACTATGGAAATAAGTGTGGGGTATTTTTAGTTAACTTTATTATTTATGTGATCAATTACAATAATTGTATCCTTAATATTGAACCCTCCTGTCATCTCTGGTGTAAATCCAACTTGGTGATAATGTATTTTTTGGTTTTATTGTCTCCATTTGAATATTTTATTTAAAATTTTTGTATTAATATTCATTAGTGAGATTAGTCTGTAGTTATTTCCCTCTGCTTTGTCTTTCTCTCATTCAAGTACCAGGATCATATTTGTCTCATAAAAGGAATTTGGTAGAATGCCTTCTATCTCTGTTTTTGAGAATAATTTTGTAGCATAGGTATTAATTTACTCTTTACATGTTTTATGGAATTTGCTTGTAAATTCATCTGGCTTAGTGCCTGTTTTTCCCCCTTCCCCTTCTTTGGCAATTCATTTATTGCTTTCTTGAGTTCTTTTTTCCAAAATTAGGCTTCCTAATATATTTAATTTTGATAATGTAGCATTGAGTAGTTCACATTATTATAGATATTCACCAATCTCCATTGATTTTTAAATTCTAGCAAATAATTGTCATAATACTAAATGTTCACTATTATTTCTTTTGAGTTTGCTGTGAATGCTTCTTCATGTTGGAGTGGGGGGGAGATTTGTTTTTCTGCCTTTTTCATAATGAGCAAAAGTAATGGTTTATTGATTAATTGCCTTTAAGAAAAGATGTTAAATTTTTTTCATGATCTTTTTATTTGCTCATCTTTATATGCTTTTTGTTGTTTCTTTTTTCCCTAATTTTCTTGGTTCCTTTCTTTTTAAAAACTTGTTTTTGGTCTACTTATTTCTTGTCTTTTAATTGCATGCCAATTTTCTTGATTTTTTTGTGTTTATTCACATAAATTTTCAGACATATAATTTTTCCCCAGAGTATTTCCTTAGATGCATCCTCAAAGTTTTGGTATATCGTTTTATTGTGGTAATTATCTTTACAATAATTGTTGTTTTTTCTAAGATTTATTATTTGATCCACTTATTAAGGATGCTATTCCTCAAACTCTCTAGTTAGGTTTTCTATTTATGTTTACTGAAGATATAGTCTAGATGGATATGTTAGACATACCTGAATTTTACCATTTGTTTATGATTTTTTTAACCTAGCACATGATCATTTTTTGTAAAGGAACCATGAAATGCTAACAAACATGAAAGATTTTAAGATCTCTATATAGAACTTTTCATGAGTCAATCAAACTGAATTCATTCAAAAATTTATTCACTTCTGTGATTTCCTCATTTATCTTTATATTGAATTTACCTGTCTCCTTAAAATGAATATTAAGTGTACTCTTATTACATTGCTAAAATGTATTTGTAGTTTTCCTAGTTTTTAATTTTAAAAAGTTAGTCATTGTATCATTTGGTCCATGAATATTGTTGTATTTTATTTCTTCATTGCCATTCAAGAATAATTTAGCTTTCCTGTTTTTTTTCTTAACTTGTCATTTTATTGCTTTCTCTGAAACCATTATTGCAACTTGATTTTTTAATGTCACTTGAAATATAATACATTTTATTCTTACTCTATATGTCTGCATGTCTTAAGTGTGCTTCTTATATGCAGCAAATTATTATGTTTTGCTTCCTTATCCATCCATTATTATTTCTTTTCACTGACAAATTTAATCCAATAATACCTAAGGTTGAATACTGTTACTTTTGTGTATTCTTTCTTTAAATATATGCATAAATATATACATTAGTATATGTAATAAACACATAAACAAAATAATATACATGTACATAATATACACAGGGAAGGATATAACCTCTTTTAAATCAGTACCTAGTATCTACATCTCCTTTTGTTTATGAAAATCTGAATTTGATTTCCTCCTCCTACTAACTGCCCATTTCTCCTGTTATTCTGCTAAATACAAAACACCTTAAATTTATTTTTATTGTCATTCGCTCTCCTTTATTTGCTTTACCTTTTCTTTTCCCAACATAGATAAGATTTTGCCACCTAAAATTCCATGCATCTTCAACTTTTATCACCTGTTCTTCTATTTTAATTATATTAGTTTATAATTCCCTCCTCCAAGAATCTCTTACCAGTAATTCTAATTCAGGTGGAGGATGGAAACAATGGCATACAATTCTTAATCTTAGCCCAGGGTGGCAGGAACTGTTGTGTTCTCCAGTTTCTGTGGGGTTGTATTACCCTGCTTCCAAATCACTTCCATTTTGTTTATTGTACTCCTTAACAGTCTTTCTTCTGTGATCTGTGCCTCTGCCAATGTTTTTTTATTGCACCTTCCTTTCTCTCCCATCAGTCCAAAGGAAGAGGACAATATTGAAAACCTCTCATCTACTTTCCCTCTTGAATCCTAAACAATCAATGCTTGCCCCACCCTTTCCACTCTTTCCTTTCACTGTTTAAGAGTTATACCTCTGTATTTAGAATAATAATATACTAAATAAGGAATAGCATATTTTACCTGAAATATACATTTACTTTGTCTATTATCCTTTTAATTCATCCAGATTTAAAATTATAACCCACTGATGTTTTCTTTGTCTTTTTACTGTCTCTCAGTCAATGTCATCAAGCATTTATTATGCTCTTACTATGTTCCAGGCACTGTTATAAACACTGGGGCTAAATATTCCCCGCTCTCAAAGAATTCGCAACTTGATGGGGTGGGACAATATGCAAGAAACTCTGAATAAATAGGATATATACAAGATAAATTATAGGATATAATACAAGATAAATAGGATATATACAAGATAAATAAAGCATTAAGGAGGACTGAAAAAGGCTTCTTGCAGAGGTGTGATTTTAGCTGATACTTGAAGGTAGTCAAAGAAGACAGGAGACAGAGGTAAGGGAGAACTTTCTTGGCAATAAAATAGCCAGTGTAAATGTAAAAGTAGGGAGATACATTGTCTCTTCTGATGAACAGCAAAGAGGACTTTGGCACAGGATATCAACTACTTGGAAGTAAGTATAAGACGTTTGGAAAGGTAAGAAAGGGCTAGGTTATGAAGGACTTTAATGGTTAAATAGCCCATTGCATATGCATTCCTGAAGACAATTGGGAGCCAGTACATTTTACTAAATAGTAGAATGACAAGATAGAATTTGTTTTTCAGGTAGATCACTGATAGCTCAGAGAAGGATGGACTGGAGTGGGGAGATACTGAAGCAAGAAGTCCAAACAGAAGGCTTTTGAAATACTATAGGTGTGATGCAAGGAGCAACTGAACTAGAGTGTGGGCAAAAGGAAACATATGTTAGAGAGGCTACAAAAGGAGGAATAAACAAGACTTGGCAACTGATCAGACACAGGGGATGAAGAAGACTGGGGAGTTGAATATGATGGCTAGATTATTAGTCCTTGTAACTGAGAAGATGGTGATGTCCTCAACAATAATGGATTGTTTTCCCTGTTAATTTAAGAAGAGATGAATTTTGAGGGAAAATGGTAAGTTTCAAACATGTTGAGTTAGTTAACCAGCTATATAAGGGACATTCCATTTGAGATTGGCAGTTCCTTAAAAGCAAGGACTGTTTTTTGCCTTTTTTGTATCTCCAATGCTTAGCACAGTAACTAGCACACAGTAGGTGCTAAATTAATGTTTATAAATTGACTGATTTTATAGGCAGGAGCAGATGTGAGAATTGAGATGAGGAGAGCAGTTATTGCTGTTGTTCAATCACTCGAGACTCCTTGTGACTGTATTTGAAGTTTTCTTGGCAAAAATACTAATGTGTTTTGTCATTTCCTTCTCCAGCTCATTTTATAGATGAGGAAACTGAGGCAAAAAAGGTTAAATGACTTGCCCAGGGTCACACAGCTAGTGAGCTTCCTGACTCCATTGCTACCCGTACAAAATGTTCTTTTGTGATGTAAGCATGAAATTGATAACATTATTTCTTATTAAATTAAGCTTGAAGTTTCTTTCTGTTTTTATTCCATAGACTTTTGTTTTACTTTATCCTTTTCTTCTGATATATCTGAGCTATTTTCTGTATGTTTTTTTTTTAATAAGGCATTCATAATTTCTTTAACTTCATGTTCTTTTATCTGAGGAAAGTTTGATTCTCAATATATTTCTTTGCATCCTATGTACAAATTTACCATTCTTGTTTTGTAGAGTTTTCATGTTCTCTTCCAAATATAGACTTTTGATGATCATGGGTGGGCAGGGGTACAGAAAAAAGTATTTAATTAACATAGATGTTTTTCCTCTTTATAAATATAACATTTTCCCAGCTGTAGGTCATAAAGGAGTTGATTCCTTCTTGAGACAAAGACAGAAAATGGACAACTGTATTGATGAGGAGTTAAATTAACTTCACTCTTCCATTCAACAAATGATTATTAAGCACCTTCAATGCTCTAGGTCAGTAGCATAAGACTCAAATGGAAAAGAGGGCCACTAAATCATACATAATGATCTCAGCAGGTACATATAGGCTTAGAAAACCACATGTTAGGGGCGGCTAGGTGGCACAGTGAGTAGAGCGTTGGCCCTGGAGTCAGAAGGACCTGAATTCAGATCCGGCCTCAGACATTTAATGCACACACAAACAAAAACCTAGCAAGTTACTTAACCCCAATTGCCCTCCAAAAAGCAAAAAAAAAGAAAAAAAAAGAAAACCACATGTTAACATCATAACATGTTAATATGGTGTGGGCTACACCTAGGAGTGTTATAGACTATGTGTTTGACCCTTCTTTTCTAGGTCCTATGCTTGGCATCAAGTAGAATAAAGTGATCAATAAAAAATCAATCAATAAGCATTTATTGAATGCCTTATATATACCAGGCATTATGCTAAGGTTTTTGGTATATAAATACAAATCTTTAAATAATCTCTATTCTTTTGAAGCTCTTCTAAAATGAGACATAGTAAGTATACTAGATACAATATAAAAATGAAGTGAATAAACACAAGTATATTGAGTGTATATGTTACTGAAAAGGTAATGTGAGTTGGGTCTTGAGGATCTTGAGGGATTGCTAGGAATGCAATAATTAGAGAGAGTAGGAGAAAATAGAGACATAGAAGCAAGAAAGTGAAGAACATACAAGCCAAAATATTCAATTTTGGAGGGAATTTTACTGGTAGATGAATGTATAGGCTTAAAAGCAATATGAGCTAAAGCATTAGAATGTGAAGGGAATTTTGAAGGGTAAAACCAAAGAATGTCACAACTAGGAGGAACCTTAGAATCTTATGGTCATAGAATGTAAAAGCAATAAAAACCTCAGAATGTCAGAGCTAAAATATGAGCAACTATCTAATACAAACTTGTCATTTCACTGTTTGGGAAACTAGGAGTCAGAGGGGATAGGAGAGCCACTCAAGGTCAAAGAGTTAGCAACCAAAATACTGGAAACTAGCACATCTTGAGTTCTTGTCCATTCTTCCTCTTAGTATGTTCTAAAATGAGAATTAAAAGTATGAAGTGCTTAAGTATTACAGAAATGAGAGAAAACAATCTGGGCTGATAGAGCTAACTGAGGTAGATTAAAAAGATCAATCTCTTTTCTTTGAGGTCTTTCAAAATATGAGCAATTTGTTCAAATTAGTTACATCAATCTATTATAGTTTGGAGAGAGTTATATTTCAAGAGTTCTCCAAAAGAAGTAGAGAAATCTTTGGGTTCCATTATATTCTGTCCTTGACAGCACCTTGGTCTATTAATATGGTAAAGGCTTCAGGTTATAAGACAATGTTTCCTACAAACACTAAAAACACACAACCTTGGGCTGTTGTCAAATAGTAACATACATCCTGATATGTTTTGCTTTTGTGTTTCAGCTAAAATAGTATTCTAGGAATTTCTCTCCATATGAAGTGGAGCCTGATGCTATGGATGTCACAATATACAGTAGAAATTAGCTTTTTTATTCAGCCATTTTTACTGTTCCATACACAGGTCAGGGCCTCTCACCTCTTGTTTATTTCTTTCTAGCTTGACCTTTCCCTGAAGCACAAGGCTAATTTTGTGCTCCAGTGACCAAGATTGGAATTTGTCACTTTATTCAAAAAGGAATGAATATAGGTATGTGTGATATTCTCAACAGCTCTTAACCAATTCTTTGCTAAAAGTGACGGGCACCTGATACTTTCTTAGAGAAGCGATATAACCTCTTTCTATGTGTGCACAATAACAATAGCTGACTTTCATATAGCACTTTCAAGTTTGCAATGTGCTTTATAGCCACTGAATTTGAGCCTCAAGACAATCTATGAAGTAGATATTTTGACTACTGTCCCTCTTTTCTAGGGGATGAAACTTAGTATTCAAAGGGGGTGTGTCAGGATGACACAAGTAAGATGTTTCTGAAATAGTATTTGAAGACAGATCTTTCTGACTTTGGGTCTAGAACTCAATGCATTATACCATGTAGGTTCTCTCTACATAGAAAGCGATGGATAGATAGATAGGATTTTATTTTTGGCAAGAACTTTGAAGATCTTATTGTCCATTTTCTTCATTTTATAGGGAAGGAAATGGAGTCCCTGAACAGAGATAGGAAAGGATTTGTCAAAAAAAAAAAAAAAAGACAAAGAACATAGACTAGTCTAATTGAAAGGGGACTTAAAGTATCAGAATGGTAAAATTTCAACTGGAAGGAGCCTGATAACATAGAATGTCAAAACTGGACAGCTCCTTAGGATAACAATACATAGACTTTATTAGTCATAGAGTCCTGGGTTGTTTTAGGACTTAGAACTGTAAAGGATTAAAAGATTATTTTGTTTTATGTGATATAAAGAAAAGAAAATTCCCCAAGGATGTGAAGTTGGTTAATGGTAGAGTTGAGAAGAAGC